>JAOSYY010000016.1:10036403-10054000 GCA_025727935.1 Hebomoia glaucippe
GGCGGCCGTGGGACAAAGGTGGCGACCCCACAAACTTGGTTTTAGCTTTACACTGACCCCCCCTACACATTAAAAAACTAAAATTGCGTCCTCTAAAAAACGCAAGGTAAGGCCTAAAAAATGTAACATTTCAATGGACTATTCATCATTTAATTCAAAATGACAAGTAGCAAGATTTAAATAAGAATCGCGGCCCAAAACATAGAATTACCTAGCCTTTATCTTATTACTGGAAATTACATTAGCAATTCTGTATGACTAAGGGTGCCGACAAAATTCAACGAAATGAAAATTCGCTTTGTAATTCTTAAGATAACCTCAGTTTTATGTAAATAATATTTCTACCGTGTGAAATTAAACTGGAGATTCAAATAATGATTATTTTAAATAAATTCCTTAATTAGATATTACACTCGAACAAGTTATTTTGTGGAAAATCTTCTATTTTTAAAACCCGACTCAAAAAGGCATGTTATTAGCTGTACGTGTCTGTATATATGGCATCTTAGCTCTTGGAAAGATATGCTGATTTTGATGTGTTCTTTTTGATCATTTTGATTTTTTTTAGCTATTACTTATAAAAAACAATAGTATTCAGATGTAAAGACATTTATTCATTTCTGAAGGTATCTGACAAAAAAGACCTTTCTTTATTTAATAAATAACTAAACACAAAGAGATTGATCATTCATACGTGACTATAAATGGAATTTTATTTTGTAATAATGTCTTCTATTTAAATTCAACGACAGATTAACGATCGTAAAAACCGCAATACGAAATACCTTCAACTAAATATATCCATAATGCCGATGTAAGTCCAGTTATTTCCTTCCCCAACGAGCGGACGTAACACGAACAAACCCAATTGTGAACATGGCCAATAAAAATAATTGCTCATTTCGAGGCAGTCAGCTGTCCTTTTTGAAATATAAAATGGCGCCTGCTCCAGCTCGTGTCGGCAATATTTCATATTTCCCGCAATACCGGGGATATCCTTTTATTACATCCGAACAGTTTTAGATGACACTAATTTTTAATCATTTTCTCGAAACTAAATGTCCTTCTTGATAATGTTACGTTCTGTATTTAAAGTTCACATTGAAAAAAAAATACTATAAATTAAGTTTTAAATGTTATTGAAAATCAATATATATAACAAAGCTGAAGAGTTTATTTGTTGGAACGGGCTAATCTCAGGATCCGCTGGTCCGATTTGCAAAATTATTTCAGTATTATATTTTTTAAAAAAAAATGGGGTCCCTTACTAAAAGTCCAATAATGTCACCCAAGGTGTAAAAATTGAAGTGAAAGCGAGCGAAGCCGCTGGCAGAAGCCAGTATAGTATAAATTAAGTTGTATGTATAATCATCGTCATTAGGATACTTTTAAGCGGATTGAAACAAGTTTATTTACCTTTATATTATAGAGAATTCTCTCAGTGCTCTGAACGTCGATGTTAACGTTATTCAAGATTATGTAGTTAGGATGCAAATACGTTGTAAAGTAGCACTAAGCTGTAATTATTGTGTGACGAAATGGCGCGCTACTTACACAGTTTAATCAAGCCACGAGACTAATAAGTTGTCGCCTGAGGAGCGGCGCGGGGCACGGCAGAAAGATGCCGTGAGGGGAGGGGCTCTGAGAGAGATGATTGCGGTTGAACCTTCTTAAAGCACTAGAGTATACATGTATTATAATATGCTGTCATACAACTCACCGGCACCTATACAAAAGAAATTAAATAAACTCATAAAAATTCTGAAAATCTTTTCTAATCTTTACATACATAGTATAATATAAAGTCGCTTTCGATGTCTGTTTGCTTCAATCTTTTAAACTATTGAATGGATTTTACTAGTTTTCAGCAATAGGTAAAGTAATTTAAGTAAAAAGTTTATAATTTTCTTCTACCTTCTCAAATTTGCCTCAATGAGGTAGCTTTAGAAACCGTCTTGTTTTGTTTTGCGTTGGCTGAGTGCTCAATATATTACATATTATATATACAGGTTGTTTGGGGGGCTGCTCCCGAAAACGAAGACGGGTGATATCACTAATGACACCTTTGATGATGAGACGCAAAAAAATCGATCCTGACTAAAAAAAGACACTTTTAACACTTTTTATTAGCATTATGTACGTTCCATCTTGTAAGTACACCTAAATGAAACGATAGTTTCATAAAAAATACATTACATTACTAAAAAAAGAACTAGCAGTGAAGCATGATTACAAAAGCAGCTGGATTAACATAATGGAGCGAAATAACGTTAATAAAACGTTTTAAAAATATGATTTTTTAGTCAGGATCGAATTTTATTCCATCCCTTCATAAAAGGTGTCATTAGTACTATCAACTGTCATCGTTTTCGGGAACAGTCCCCAAACATTCTGTAGAATCGTTATCGTTCACTCCTATAAATCGGTTCTTTTCGATTACGATTATTTGATATACAACCTTATGCCCATTAATATGCCACATGCCGAAAGTTCTTATTTTAATTTGAAGTATACGAGTATATTATTGCATTTTTATTACTTCAGCGGCCGCCAATAGAGGCGCATGCCAGCAGTTTTATATACGATCTTAATATTTTCATTATCATTTTATATAAATTAATTATACATAGCTTGTTCGATACAGCTGTTATTACAATTCATAATTATCTTTTATTATTACAAGACTAACAATTAATTGATTACTCAACAACAATAAGACGACTTTGAAACAATATAGATTACGTCAACACTTGTGATTTTTTCATTCATAGTTGTTTGAAAAAATACACGAATGATAATATTAAACATGAATGCTCTACATCTTTAATATTATCTTTTGTACTCAAAACTCGAACAGGAAAATGTAAGTAAACAGTGAAGTTGTAAGTAATTGACGTCGGTGTACTCTTCGTCGGTTTCGTTTGTGTTACCGGTAACGAGTAACGAGTAACACTCTAGGGCAACTTGATAACGGTATTTAAACTTTCTTTAAAAGATTAGATATCTATTTCGATACAAAAAATACATACCTGAGAAAATTCATAATACTAATTACATTATTAAGTTACGTTATTAAATTTATTTGCATAAAAATGACGTATAAATTTAAAGCTAAGTGTCGTTAATTAATACAAATGTTATATTGAGAAATTATGACAATTCTATACTAATATTATAAAACTGAAGAGATCGTTTTGTTTGAACGCGCTAAACTCAGCCACCGATGGTCTGATTTAAAAAATTTCTTCCAGAGTTAGATAGTAAATTTATCGACGAAAGTTACGTTATATTTAAAAAGAAACTAGGGATCCTTACTAAGAGTCCGATAATGTAACCCAAGGCGTATAAATCGAAATGAGATTGTCGATGCAAATAGATTGACGAAAATATAATATTATTGTATTTATGATAAATTATTCATCAAGCGTGGCTAGCAAACTTGATACCCCATTTAAATAGACGACCAAGTTTACTGTCTAAATTATTCATTAGAATTTAACTCTTATTCTAGAACTACTAAAGTTGTTTTCTTCTTGACGTAAATTGCTGGTTGAGTGTAAATTTTCTCAGCTCGGACGTAAGTTGTAAGAGTTTAGAGTCGTTAGATTCTCAGTAAATGAGGATAAGGAAAGTTTTCAAAGCTTTTTTCTCAATTACGAAAGCATTTTATGTAGAAATACGGTCAAGTGGCACGAGAATAAAATGTTGAATGGAAATAGAATTGAACAGCTGCACGTGGCGAAGACAATTTTTTCCAAGTCGATTACAATTGTTATATAAGATCTACATCATCTTGGTTTAATTCTTGTAATGCTTACATTACGTAACGTATTGGGTTCAATTCCGAATTTCACAAGTAATATTCTTCAAGAGAGACAATAATAATTAGAACTCATAATAAATACGAGATTTATAGTTTTATCAATTTTTATGTCTTATAGTTCTCAATCTTGTAACCAATTCATTTACCAATGATTTAATATAAATTGCTCGAGTTCTCTAAGACTACTTTGTCGATTGTCTCTTGCACAAAGAAATCTAAACAATTTTTATTTTTTATTTTTTTACTACATCTAAGATTTGAGATTTCTTCTTTTCATACAGTCTCCAGTAACTCTACTAAAAGTATTTGTGTTCCAAATTTATATATGAATATCAGTAATGCAATACCACAAATGGACATTTATTTATTATATCCTTGAAAATATTAAAATATATTATTGTAATATTTAGTACAGATAAAAATTATCAGAAAGGTGTATGTTTAAAGAATTTAGTCCGCAAAGCGTTAAATAGCGCTCGACCAAAGCCAAGCTAATAACGCAACGGCATAACAAACTGGGTTGATATTAAATTCCTCAACGACAATTTTAAAATTACCTCACATAGGTGCTGTTTATGAAAAAATATACATCAATTTTAATGGAAACGCTCCAAGCGATAATATTGAAACCGTGGGAAAAATAAACTCGTTATAGGAAGTAATTATAAAAAAATAATACGGGATGGCAACAAAATATCCCGAAATTTCTGAAAACGATTCGAGATACGGAAAACGCCTACGTATTTTCTGCTAATAATAGGTGTGTCGTCTCGGTAATTATTTTATGAAAATCTATCTATTTTTTATGCAAATATTTTCACCTATGCTACGGATAAACGCACCTTTCGCCATCAGAGTTCTAAAATTATTACCTAATTCTTAAAATTCGTAAAAGTTTTATACCTCACGTTTTCTTTGATAAATATTTAAGTAAAACACTTTTAACTTACGTCACCATTTTCATTTTCACACACACAATATAATTGTCAAATCTATGCAAATGAACGGACAGCGTTCTATTCAGAATTCAGCTGTAAACTTAGAAGTTGTACCAAATATTCAAGTCTCAGGAGAGACCGAATGGAGGTTCCTTTGTGCCGGCCCATTCAGTTTTGCCCACGTGGGAAGTGATTTGCGGAGCTTTTTCTAGCTTTGAGCTAAAATTCATGTCCAAAATGGCCAAGGTTACTATTGTAAATAATCAGAAATATTTGCGCTATACCTCACAGCACATTTATTATCTATAACGGTTTATTTTTTCATATACCTAATTTTTCATGAGCTGATAACTAAAGTTGTATCTTCGCATAAATCTTTACTACGTTTTTAGTAAATAAATATATGGCGAAGAGTTAATATTTTATTAAATATTATATAACAGAAAAATTATTTATGATTTCATTATACGCTCGGGAACAACTGTGAGTAGATGTAATTGTTATATTATTTCCATAATTTTATTTAATTATGATTTCATGTGGAAATATATTTTAATTATCTTCCTCATTGTTCGCTCGTGCTGATCAAGTTAAAAGGTCGAGATAAAAATCTCTACTTTCCTTCATTATATAACTTTTGGCGTTCTTAAAAGGACTTCTTTAAAGGAACTAAAAGTCAAGTAGCCTTATGGACGACTCTAGGAATTTATTTATCAACTCATTTTTATTTCTCACTCTTCAGGGGCGTTAACCACTATTTCCTTCACAATATATATAAAAATGTTTAACAGTCTTTTTACAGCTACACATTTTTTATTAATTCTGTTCTAATTAATTCGTCCTTAACTACTTCAAGTTTATTTTTAAAAGTTCTGGCTTTTACGATAGAGCTTTTTAAAAATAATCAACGAGTGGGCAATTCGCATAAGAACTTTTAAGTCTGCTTAGACTGTTTAGAATTGACGTATTCTTGTCTCTCAATTTCATTCGCCTGGGTGGTATTACTCCACCTACTTGTCTATATCTTTTAATTTATTTACGTAAATGTCATATTTAAGTCTAGACTTTATAGTAGGTATTACCTCAGCTATGTGACCTTATTATATATAAAGCCTAGCCTAGCCAGCCTATTTTTATTGTATTCTAAATTCCAGAAATAATTACTTAACCGAAACACGAAGTTTCTATCTATGAATGGTGGTTTGGACGGAATAGCTCATATATTGAATACACGAGTATTCAATATACGAGGTATAAGAATATAATCATATATTTTTGTACGATAAGAACGCATACAGCTTGATGGTAAGCGATTCCTATCGTCCATGGACACGTCAAACACCAAGAGAACCGCGAATACGTAATCTAAGGTGCCGAGTAGCTAATCTTAAGGTCTTAGGCGTGTTATATTGGTCCTTCGACTACTAAACGCTAATAATAACTTTTGAATATGATTTGGATATATTCGGTAGTAGGCTTAATACTTTAAAAATATTTTAATTCGATTCTTATGTCAATAATTGTTTAACTTTTATATTAGATTACATTTTTTACAGTAGATATAAGAATATTTTGGTGTATTTATTATCTATGGTCATTCACAACTCATAAGAACACACTTTTAAGAAAAACGTTAATAAGTTGTTATACAGAAGCGTTCTGCTGCCGACCTGATTCATTTCAAGTCGAAACGCGCATCGCTCTCGATGACTTTACCATCTATGAACATTGATACGGGAACTAACCGGAATTTATAATTTATTAGGAGTTCCTCCCATTACTAAATATAATATACTAATAGAAAATACCAGATAAACATTAGATGGAGTAGAAATGTCCCACGCAACTCCATGTTTGCACTACAATGGGTTATCATTACACCAATAAGCATATACGCTTCAGATCAATATCTTGTAATTACTTTGGAATCAATTATAAGGATAAACGAAATGGAACGTCAGATGGAGTTCATTTAATATCCGATTAGAGTAGAACCTGAATGGTATGCGGCATCGACAGCCAATAACATTTCTCGCTACAAGCACGGAATCATCGACAGGTATTTTCTGGCTCCACGGTCACTATATACCCCTGATATATAAGGTAATAATCAAAGATATATTCAGACATAAATTTATTCGATGAATAATCATGACCGCGTCTGCATATAGCAACTTTAGGTCTATGAAACTTACAATAAAAAGGTTTTCTGCAGTATTTAAAAATGTTGATTTGGAGGTTATATTACATTTACGCTTGATAAGGTCGATATGTAAGAATTGAACAAAATAACCCCCTCCCCCATCACAAATCCACAAGTAAGGTAGATTCGTATGATAAACTAATTTTTAGACGAAATATATAAAAACAAATAATATTCCTGCAAATTGATAATAAGCCTATAATAAGTGAAATTTTCTCCATTTTAAAATAATTGAATTAAAATAAAAAATAAAACACGAGCAAAATATTTGAAGTCAAATACTTTAATATACGTATTTAAAAAGTGATAAGGTATTGTTCTGATTAAGAGATTTCTCTTAACAATTGCAGTCATATTTTTTTTATAATTATCAATAAAACAGTTAACGGATCCGATTCAATTCTTTCCTAATTTATTTGACCGTATTTTTCTAAAATTCTCTCAGGTTTTCGTCGTAGTCCAAATCCATATGGATTCAAGGAAAGTATTAGTTCTCAATGGGAATGCGAGCACTCACTTGCCATTGTACGCCTGTCAGTGCTACTAACAACCAGCCTGACGCTGAGACCTCGAGTACTTAACTAATCAAGTAAGACGCCACTGTACAACTGTTGTGACTCATTCGAATTACCTATAACATTTAACAAAAGATTTAATATTATATAACAAGAAATATCCATAAATAAAATATTTAAGTATATTAAAGTAGTAGTTGACCACGATTATTTAATCTTTTTGAAGTTTGTTTTCTCAAAATTAAGTATTTTAACCATATATGTCTATACAAAAATTCATCAATATCGGTTCAGTGATTTAGGCACGAAAACACAACAAATAATCAAACTAAATAAACATATCTAGAAGCGCTGAGACTCACAGGAAGTACCTAAAATTGTGGTCTCATTTACCGGACATTATATAGATACATCTACAATATATTTTACCGATTCTTCCAGCCTAATATGAAGGACTGCCGTCGGAATTTTTACAACTTCGTTGAATGGCTATCGTAAGCTATTAGAAGATTTTATCACTTATTTATTTGTTAGAAACCAATTGCGTTACATGCGATATATTTATTAACGCGATTATCACTAACTTTTCTTTGTTTTGTTAAGAATTATTTAATGTTTCTGTTAGGCCGTGTTAGCGCAATTTTAATTGTATTATATTTAAAATTAAATTTTAATTAGCGCTCTTAATATTGAATAAAGAAAAATAAAATATAATAATAGAAGCTCGAACATTAACAAAATATAAAGAAGAATCTCCAAATTGATTGTATGTGTTCATAATTCATATAACAATATTATCCGACAATATTTTGTTATTTTTTTAGTCTTAAATGATATATATTTCGTAATTAACATAATGACTGTAAATACTTATAATGCCGTACCTCTAAGAACACATCGCACAGGCACAGAGCTTAAAATCCATAAAGTTTTCTCATTAATGACACACCAACAAAAAACACTCCCACCGATGACGACGTGAAAAAGTTTCGAAACTTTTTGCCGAGCGAACAGGCTCCTAACATACAACACACGCGCGACAGCGGAAGCCTCGCGGCGTACTAACGGCGGCCAGCTTCAGCGGAACATGGCGGCAAAGGATTCAGTCGGTTACATAGTAAGATCGAAATTTGATCGCACTTAGAATGAGCGCGTACTAAGACAGGTCTTTGGGCAATTTAGCCAGAGGAGCATCGCGCATGCGTTCGGTCGTTCAACCCTTGCAGTGGGCTGCATCGCGCTCCATTACCTCGATTTTTGGATACATTTTGCGGTAACATCCTTCACGCCTTTTGTCAAAGGTGATGGAACAGTGCGGAGCGGCCTCCGAATGAGCGAGGGCGCACAATACACAATTTTGTAGCTTGTTTTTCACGTGCGCGTCAGTGACTGCACTTTCGTTATAAGCTGTAGAGCTGATCTTTGTAGTTTACAAGGTTTGGGTGTTCTGTAGATCATTGCTATATTATTCGTCGTTTTATGGATTTAAGAATCAAAATTTCCTATTTAATGATATGTATATGATCTAGTTTTTTGAACTGATTCATAAAAACAATACCTTATCATTTGACATTGTCGACCTCGAATTTTGGTATTTAACTAGGATACCTATATAATAGACTTTTTGCCATAGATATTGAAAAAGGTCTCTAGTAACACTAAAAATCTTTATTTATATTAAAGATAAAACAAATATTAGAGACCTTTATAAAACAAAGTTAGCGTTAAGTTAGCGTAGTGGCTAGTTCGCTATACGTGAAGTATCAACTATAATTCGGCATATTTCTATTGTCTCGCGGGAGCCGAGCGTAAACGTGTAATTAGATTGTATTGTCCTTTGTAAATGAAATTCGCAAGGTTGAAGCGTTTTCGCTTAATTAACTGTAGAGTAATGTAACACGATTTTGTGCGCTCGCTGCTTATTTACATTATTGCCTTTGCACCGCATTATACATCCGCTCTGTGATTTAAACAACAGTAATGATTAACACCGCAAAGTTTATTATACTGGTGTTCTCACCCGCCTTTACTTGCTATCTCATAAGCTTAAGTGACGTCACACTATAAAATTACTCATCATTAACATTCTGTAAGAACACAAGACCAAAAACTAAAAGATATTAGGACGCAAGGTCCTCGACGTTAAATAAATTTAAGAGCATTATAAAGACTTATAGCCATATAATGGCTACATAATAGCCACGTTCCGTACGCAACGACCGCGAGTGTTAAGCTTGAACTCAGCTCCGAAATAATAAAAGATAACATCACACCAGCCACAAAGCATGTACAAAGTAAAATTCTAAATTGCAACAACAATTTTCACTAAAAACACATTCTGTAGCGAGCAGTTGGCGCTTTTAATCAAAACCAGTGTTTGAAACTGGAATCAACTTGTACAAACTGGTTTCATTCAGTCATTTGCATATTTTTTGTTATTGAAAATTATTTCGTTTTTTGATAGCGGTTCGCATGAACGTTACATTTTATGGTAACAATTGCCTTCGGTGTGAAATAAAAAACTTAGATTTCAAGTTGCTCCGTGAACAACTGACAACTCGCAGACTGTATGGCGCGTGTGACAGAAAACTTCGATAACAGCAACGTTGACCGTTAAACTTTTTTTAGAAAAAATACAGCTATAGATAATGACATACTGTAAATATATAAATTCCTAATTGTAAATAATACTCTAGTCATTTTTTTTCTGTACACACCTCGTGTTGTAAAAAAGGCAAGTGGGTTGCAAGCAGGCTGCCTACTCGCGCCATAATATAATTTTTAAGTACGTCGAGAACTTCAATTATAATAGAGATCCTCTAAGCATAGCACGTAATTTACTTTTTTAGTCTTGTTCATTGTTAATTACATATCTAAAGCTGCAAACGTATCGGTATTAAGCAGCGTGAAGTGGATTCCTAATTTTGCTAAAATATAAAAATACCGGTTTAGTTTTACAAAATGAGAAAAATGTATTAGAAATTTCTCATAAGTTACCTATTCATTTCTCCATCAAAACCTTTTGAGTGTTCACAAGTCGTAGCCGAGTGGATCACATTAGGGAGATAGCATTGTCGGTGCGTGCCGTGCTCACTGAGGCTCGCTTATCTGCCACTAGGTAATGTGCCACTATTATGTACCGTTCAATTATATGCCGCCGTCAGTAATACATCACAGATAGGTAGACATGGCCGGAGAAGTGAATGGCTACGATGTACCAAACTACTAAATAGAACAGAAATTAATGCGTAGCGTTGAAGGGGGTTACCATGCTTGGGTAGACGCTATTCATACATGAAATAGAATGTTTTATATAACATCGCTAAACTAAGAAACTACTTGACCGATCATAATAAAAATATGGTATGGATATCTGGGATTCAGCTCAAATCGTAACTTGAAAATATTGACAGCATATGTGACCAAACTTACTCTTTACTAATACTTTCCAAACATTAAAATATTAGTTAGATTATAGAAAATTAGATAAACAATAAAACTAATTCACATATATGTATTCTTATATGGAAAATATTTATTCGTTATACGAATAGATAGACATAATTGCGCGGGTTAAGTAGTTTATACAAAATTGCAGAAGACGCTAAAACTAATATAATATTATTTCTTAATAAATAACATGGTTATTTTTCATAACATTAATTGTTTTTATTTATTCCGTTAATCTTCGAAAAAAATAATTTCTATATCATAAAATATAACCTTCTCTTCCAAATATTATGAAACACGTAGTCTCATAATAAAATTCTTAATATCGACTTTCCTAATTTAGAAAACCTAAACGCAAAAGTGTATAAACGCATTATGTAAGGTTTTATTAAGCTATTTAATATTAAGGGTAAGGGAAGATTTCAGAAGGAGATTGAGAATATAATTTTAACCCAATATATCGTGGAAATCTGCACGTGAATCTGCAATTTACAAACATAAGCTTAACTGGGTTTTAAGGAACCGAGAGTCACACCAACTTAGTAACTAAGTAAAGAGTTCTTAATGACGTGTTCTTATTTATGAGGTATAAGTTAGAACAATAATGAAGTGTGAAGAAATAAATGACTATAAAGAGTGTGTTCGTTGCGGCCGAGGTCTCAAGGAAACAGCCGCGTTGTGCTATTCCAATCTAATTCGTCGATATCGACTACTCTGCTCGATCGAAGGTGTATATAAAATGCTGCTTTTTTTAATTTTCTAGAATTATCACTCGTTATTTTATCTTTGTTAGAAATTACCTATGAAAAGAAGATTGATTATAATTTAAACTATAATCTAGATCTTTTGTCAGTTGAAGTATGTAATTTTTAGGCCCAATTCGAAATTCTTTAATAACGGGTGTTAGGAGACCGCTCCCGAAAACAAAGACAGTTGATATTACTCATGACACCTTTGATGATGGTATGCAAAAAAGTCAATCCTGCCCAAAAAATTCATATTTTTAAAACGTTTTATTAGCGTTATGTTAGTCCAACTGTTTTTGTTATCAGGCTTCATTACTGGGTTTGTTTTTTAGTAAAGAAATATATTTTTTATAAAAGTATGGTTTTATTTTATTTAATTTTATTTATGTAGTAAGATGAATGCAAGCGCGTAAGGAGCTTAGATAATACTAATAAGACGTTTTAAAATTTTGTTTCTTTTTCATCAGGGTCGAATTTTTTCCCATCTTATCATTAAAGGTGTCATTAGTACTATCATCTATCTTCGTTTTAGGGAGCGGCCCCTAACACTCTGTATATATACTTTCTATGTACAGCATCTTCTATTTTGACATAAAATATACAGCTCATCGCTTAAGTGTTGTGTAATATTAATTCGTAAAGTTATAATAAAGTAATCTCTGTCATCAATTTGCAGTGCAGTATAAATCGCGGCATTTTAGTGGTCCAAATCCTGATGAGGTCGTTAGCAATTAACGTCAAATCAGAGTTGCAGCAGTAAGAACATAACTGACTTTATTAAGATAAAACTTGAAAAAATATATAATTAATTGTACACTACCACAGTATTTAGAAGCTAAGATTGACTTTGCTTGAAAGATATGTTACCATTTCTAATAAACTTAGGTTTAACATCTATATAAATAGAAGTGAAATTATATTTTTATACGGCTACTTAAAATATTACGTATATAGAGACGACATTGTGTGTCTTTATCCCAAACAAAAACGCCAAAAGTAAACATTTGATTTAATTCATAAGCGAGCTCTAAATACGGAGGCAAACAGCGAGCACACAGCAGTAGTTAAAATCAAAGTAATTAGTGCCGCGCGTTGGCTAAAGCAAATCCCATCTACTGGGATATTTACCATAATCTGCGCAAACAGTCCTGTCATAACCGAGTTGTACACTCCCGCGAGATTCCATTGTGTCGACCTACACCACCACACAGCTGGGAAACAGATCACCGTCCTTGAGCACCCAGAAGTTTTTAAAACTATAATTACGTACCTGATTATGCAACAGGTTCAAACAATACGCGTAAAGTGTATTCAATCACCATTTGAATTGCGTATTACAATTTCATTAAATTAATTAAGGAATTTATTTCTCATACGGTGATCGTTTAGCTGGAAACGTCTGCATGTATGAATTTTCCTCTTATGTATAATAAACGAGGTGTTCTGTATTGTGTATTTTATTCATTTTGATTTGAAGTATACAGTTCGAATCATGTTATTTTCAACAACGAAACAGTTCCACATATTATATTAACTAATTTTATCAGTTTTCATGTTAATCGTAATAATTTTTTTTATTATTCTCCTTAGTGTTTTTTTAATGTTTTCGTCATTTAATATTATATATATAAAATTATGCCACAGTCGCAAGCACTAAGTGTTTCCATTTACAATATGTCTCAAACAGCCAATAAATTAGCATTCATAAGCCATATTATAAATGCGTATAGACCGGGTGTGCAATGAGTTGAGTGTCGCGCTCTATATCTGATGTATTCTATAAGCTACAGAGCGCTAATTAGCGTTGTGCGAGTCAACATTTCCAACACCTACATACAATATTAATGTTTGACATTTATTACTTATGCATCAAAAGATTACATTGTTAATAATATTTTTCGTTATGTTTTTGGGTTTAAAAGAAATTTTTACGACAAATTATGCATATATTAAACTTAAAAATGATGCCTGAAGACAATATATGTTTAAAAACCATATTATAGTGTAACCGCAGTCATATATATAGTTCAGAAAGTATGGAGGATGAACACAAGCAAAAAATTTTAAACTAAATTAGAAATGTGTAACATAAATGAATTATCTATCTTATGTATTAAATACAGTCACCTCTTGGGAGTCCATATCAAATCAATAACACAAAAAAGCAATGAATCAAATAGTAATATTATACCGGGCAATTTAATTAAAATCTCGCTATAAGTCACGTGAATAAGTGCAATTAGCGAGTCCCTCCCTTGGGACAAGCTACACTGAACTATACGAGTATAACATTTCAGCAATTAATTACAATATTGTTATTTCATCTATAACTTTGATTTTTTACAAATAAAACATCTGTTTATTTGTGCAACCTGAAATCGTTTTTTTTTAATGAAAGTTTGTAATTTATAACATCAGTTATCAGCCATTAGACAAACTAAAAATATATATTTTTGGCGTATGGTATTCTTCCTTTATCTTTTAAATAATCAATATATTTGCAGATTTCATATAACTATCTCTAATCCTACGTGACCGAAGATTATGATATTATCAGGGTGAAACTTGAATTAATAGCTATGTTTGGAATTGATCTAGCTCAATCGTACGGTGAGATTTATTATCGGAAATTTCTGATTGATCTCGCGTAAACTAATCTTAATTATTGAGGCACATCGCACTACTACTAATAAATGGATATGCTATATTTCTATAAAATTTTTACCAATTTATTTATCAATGTTTACACTCAGAACTTTGTTACGTACTACTAACTTACCATTATTTGAATTAAATATTGAAGGGATTTATTAGCACCAGTCTATCTAAACAAATGGTTCTTATAATTTTAATAGCAAAAAATTAACATATTACTATTGTGAAATGAAAAGAATTTCTACGTTGAAATGTTATACCCTTCGTGTAGAACCAAATAACCATTGCCATATCCAATTTTCATTTTACCTAAGCAGATATTTAATCAAATATCTTGAATAGCGTAGTATAATATGTAAACACGTAAGCCTTATAATATTATTTGTAATTGTAATTCTAATTGAGCATGTAGTAATAGTCTACTACTGACTGATATCCACTTCAATCTTGCAGGTGACCATAAAGGCTTTGTCAATTACCAACATGAAGAAAAAGTATTATATAATCATTTATGAATCCCCATTTTATTTAAAAGGATTTAAACTTAACATAATAATTTACTTACACAAAATTTACTTTACATGAATTATGATTCGACACCTTAAGAAGTGTATCACAGTCTTATCACCAACATTATATGGCCATTTCGCTTTTTGTTTCTAACATGTTGCTTTGAGGTTAAGTCATACATTGTAGTCGTGCTTCGGCTTGCAGGTTGTAATAACGACATCAAACGGCCTCAAATTGATGAATAGCTCCATAGGCCCCCGACCTACCTGTACTATGATACATACTCTGATAAACGATAGCTGCTTTGTTTAGAATGCATTGTTTAAATATTAAGAGATTTCTGACAGTTTTGAGTCATTTTCTAATTCTTTCAAATCTATACTAATATTATAAAGCTGAAGAGTTTGTTTGACTGTTTGAACGCATTAATCTCAGGAACCCCTGGTCTGATTTGAAATATTCTTTCAGTGTTTGACATTCACCAAAGAAGGCTATATATAGTATAGTTTCTAAAAATTTAGGGATTCTTACTAAAAGTCCAATAATGCAACCCAAGGTGTATAAATTAAAGTGAACGTAAGCGATGCCGCTAGCAAAAGCTAGTCATTTACATGTAACATAAAAATGTACCAATCATCGGTTCGTGCTTATTATTATTGTAGTTTAAAGCTTACAAATATTAACATCTGAGCTGGAACCTTGACTCAAAAATACAAAGAAGGTACTGCAGTAGTATTAATTATATGTTGTTCATGTTTTTCTATTAAATATTTGAAAAAGTAATAAATAATTTCTGTATTTGAATTTTGCGACTTATAGATATATGAATCCATTGAATGAGGGGGAGTTAAAAAAAATATTCAAACAAATTAACATATAATCCCCGATCCGTGGCACTGAAAAATAAGGTACGAAGCACAATTTTTTTTCAAAATTTGATTAATAGCCTTACTAGTGTGATGAGATTTCAATAAAAATCACGTGGACAGGACCCACTAGCGCAGAATGAGTTATTGTATCGCAATATTGTTGACAATCAGGGCGCGTTTACCGCCCGCCCCGCCAGTCCGCCGCCCATACGTGCAGAGATTCCCAACGATTCAATCACATTGCACCTATTTAGCATTTAATAACACAGACTGGCGTAGCTGCACGTTTTTTATTATTCATATAGGTAGGTTCTTTAAAAAATTGCACAGTTTTCTTATTTAAAAAGGGTCTAAAACAAAGACTCAACTATTATTAAGTTCTGGCTCTATCTAAGCGCTGTAATGTAATACCGGCGAGCTAACGCGCTCACTAAGTATTAGCCGAACTTACTTTATGATGATGCAGACTTACAGTAATTCTATCGACGCCGACTGAATAATACGTCCTCACACTTATACTGAACCACTAACATTTCGCTCTGCACTCCAATTGGTGAGATATTTTACCATATACGATATCCAAAACTAGCAATTCAAAGATAATTTCAGAATTTATTTCAGTAAGAAGCGATGGATGTTGATAATATTTAAAGCGATGGTATCGTTTGCTAGTAAAGTATGATGTATAGTGGTACAGGGTGTCAGGTCGCTCTGGGAGCAATAACTTGAGTGCACATTGACGGACGCGTTTCAAGTGTCTCCTTGACTAAGATGGAAATTCTTTTGAAAGCCCTTTTCTCGGTGGTGACGTCATTCTAGGTAATGCACTGTTTTCATAATAAAAGTTGTGGAAAACTGTATTTTAATATTTAATTATTTTTTTAATAATACCAAAAACTTGATAGACTATAAAT
Organism: Hebomoia glaucippe; assembly: GCA_025727935.1. Taxonomy (NCBI): domain Eukaryota; kingdom Metazoa; phylum Arthropoda; class Insecta; order Lepidoptera; family Pieridae; genus Hebomoia; species Hebomoia glaucippe. The sequence goes on from JAOSYY010000016.1 coordinate 10,053,027, forward strand.
CCGTACATATAAATCTATGTTTAGCGTTATTGTGACTAAAATAAAAAACATACTTACAGGTAGAGGAATGTGCTTATTCGCAATTTAATGCATTCCAATGTAGGTATAAATGTCGGCAACACTAAATGCAATAAAAATACTATACTTGGAGTTGACTTGTGTTCAGGTGGAATCTTACAGTACTTCTTTTTTGCAATTGTTTTTAATCAACAGTATCTATTTTGAGATTATGACACAAATATTCTTTTAATAGAACCATTAAAATTTATGTAATATAATTTAAATAAGAAATACAACAAATCAACTTTGCACGGTTTTTTTTTGTAGATCTATACAAATCATTCTCCTTGCACCAATCAATACCTTAACATGGACCAATTGAAGTGTAAACAATTTCTCCTCAAAAGTGTAATGAACAAAATTAGATTTATGAATCTTAGTTATTACAAAAGCATGTATGCAATAATTATAATGGTAATTTATCGCACAATAATGTGGGTAGAGCAATTTTCGTAAAGGCCCAATAATGCCACATCGCTAGCAATTACGCTCAGTAATTGGGTCAATTTTCCAATCACAGTTAATACTACAACACCGTGCTATATGCTTTTTGAATATTTTGCAAATTGTTTACATTTATCAATAAATTATATGGGTTTGCATTCCCACCAACCTTAGCACTAGTGCTTTAATAATGTAGCGGAGAATAGTCTGACTGTTTTTATTCGGCTGGCTAGTGGTGACTATCTGAAAATAAAACATACTAACATTTAAACTTGTGTCTCGATATAACAACATTGGGATCATAAAGAACAGGAGACAGGAACAAAAAAATAGAAAGACAAAGTAAGCCCTTGTAGTCTTAAATTTAAAAAAAAGAATTGTAGTCGTTATAACACACAATTTTAAATATCTATAAGTTAATTGTAGATTTGCGTAGCTGCGTAGCAGTGCCACACGTAGCACCGCACCCA
>JAOSYY010000016.1:10066145-10084513 GCA_025727935.1 Hebomoia glaucippe
AAGTGATTTTACTCCGGCAAGGTGTTTGTAATCCCCCAGGCTGTTATCTGACACTTGTTATAGATCAGGTTTCTTCATTTCCTTTTCAATATAACAATAAAACAATACGAAATATTTAACATTTTCGTCTAACACATTCTTTTTCAATAAATACTGTAGTAGCAGACAGCATGATTATCTATAGTTGAGCTAATATTTAACAAAGAAACTTTGATCTACAATAAAAAGTTAGTCATATAACAAAAACCTCCCCCGAGTACGGTGCTGTTGTCTCGAGGTGAAGACCCATATCAGCCCTCAAAGTTAATTAGCGCGCCGGGAACTACCCTTGTGCCTTGCTACTTGTTTTAGTGAGCGATATCTAACTTTTAGTAATTCTATTAGAATTATCGTTATTTCCCCCAGCATTTTCATTATACCGGGTAACTATTAAAAATAGCGTTTCTTTTTATTGCTATGTAAAACAAAGCAAAAATCAGCCTGTTTTTTAATCTTAGCGTAATTATTTGTTTTCACGTTCGTAATTAAATATTATATTATGCTTAAAAAATCTATTAAAAGCAGTGTACATATAAATAAACTCTTAAAGCCAAAGTGAGCTGAGGGTAAATTCTTACTACTATATCGGCGAGGCCGGAGGGTACTCAGCTGGAGGGCTCTCGAGTGAGGGCCCTTCATTGGCCCTCTCTGGAACTATTACGCTGTTTAGACGATATATCGGCTCGATTATATTGTTTAGTCTGTTAATTCGTTTTAGTGCATTAGTTTGCACCTGACAGTTTAGCTAAAATTTATCCGCGAATTTACAAAAGCCACTACATTAGAAAAGAGACTTTTTCAAAAAAAAAGTATATAAAGTTATTAACTATCGGATCCTCTTTTTTGCAAGTACGTACAGCTAACTGAAACGATAGTTGCTTGCAAGATGGAGCGTAAATTATGCTAATAAAAAGTGTTAAAATATATTTGTTTTTAGTCAGGATCGATTTATTTTTCCGTCCCTTCATCAAAGGTGTCATTAGTACTATCACCCGTCTTCGTTTTCAGGAGCAGTCGCCAAACAACCTGTATAGTAATATATAGTATAATAAAGTCACAACAATACCAATAGAAATCGCTTTGAAAAATGTAAATATCGAAGAAACAAATTTAAAAAAAAAATATCTATTATAATTTGTATTAATTTTTGGTACTTAATATTTTAATGACAATTAGATTCATTAAATTCCAAACATATCTTTATTTTTCCGTTCTAAGTCTCGGAAATCTATAGCTTTATATTTGTATAAATATAAACATGACAAAAATTGGTTGGCCAAAGAAGTTTCACTTCTGACTTACTTCTAGTTTTTCTAAGTATTCTTGAGCTCGTAATTGTAAATTTATTAATGACCTTAATAAAGTACTAAAAATCTACAATTACTTCGATAGGACAGGATAGAGCGGATAACAACAGGTAAACGAGTAAACAGATAAGTATCTTGTTAGAAACAAAGGAAGCTGCCAACAAAAGCAGATAGTATCGTTGTTTTTCATCCTACAGAGCGCGCAAAGGAACCCGGGTGCCTCAAGTCACGGGCTATTTGCAAGTTCTACGTAGTTATCTTTCTCGTAAAATTATTTGTTTTTATGCAAATATTTCGTTACTAACGTAACCTTTATACTATAAAACATATATTCCGTACAAATTATTACCAGGAGCAAACATGTTTCTTTCAAATAAAGAGGTCATAACAATCAGCTATTTAAATACTAAAATAAAAATGCGTGATTTATTGCTTTCTTAAATGTATAAATTTATAAATGAAAAACCTTATATTACTGACATGTAAATGAGGAACGGTACGATTACATTTACCGTCTAATATCTTCGTATACTTATTGCTTCCACCTGTCACTTGCACCGGAACGCAGGCGCCTCGCAGTGTTTACAGATCTGCACAATAGGTGGCGCTGTCACGGGCAGTCGCTGTTCTTTACGAGTTTAAACAATAATACCGACATTGCAGCCTTAATTGAAGTTCCGACTTGATACTACGTACACAACCTTAACTAAATCTTAATACAATTACATTTTCGGAGTTTCTTTTGTCCTGATTGCTTTTAAAGGGACGTAGAAGTTTTTATGTAAATGTTTTTGCTGATACAAAAAACATACAGTTCTTCCAATGAATTATTCCGCGTATAATTTACAATGCGATGCAGACAATAAAACCTTTTTTAATAGAAAACTGCTAAAATTATCGAGATATCTTTGACATGAATTCAAAAAAAATCTTTTTCAAACAAAAAATTATTCTAAAGATCATTGGCCGAGGAAAGGGATATAAACATTTAAGAAATGGAAAAATAAAACCCACGCTAAGGTGTATAAAAATAAAACCATTGGTTATATTTCGTTAAAACTTTGTGTATAGAATTTCTATATAATTATGTATACGAGTCCAAATTAAAGGTTGTATTATCTGCACCACATTGTATATAAAATCGCAGTAAAAGATTCGGTAATATAAAATTTTGAGAATACAATCAATGACTTTAAAACTTCATTGTGAAGTTATTATTATAATCTCCATATCTTCTCAAAGGGTAACCTTCTAATTACTTCATGAGATATCGATAGTATCTTTGCAATGCGATGCTTTAAAGATCGTCTATGGAATTGTGTTAGGTATAGCTATCACTGATCTTAACTATAACATATTCAGCTCGATATAAATACTTGCTGAGCCGAGTGGCTAGCCCAGAGTCTAATATCGTACGGACCTAGTTCTGGTGCAGTTGCGCGCGAACTTTTGACAGCTCAGCTTTAGTCTCGCCTCGACCCAACTAGACCAAGGGATTTAAATGCCACAGTCGCTATATCCTGCTCTCTAGCATCGCTCGACAACGGAGCTCACTCGTTGGACACTATCTAATTCATTTTCTATTTTACTTATAGGAACTACAGTCAATGCGTCCCATATATATAGACATAGGCTTTTGCTTCATACTTTCGAAAGTGAAATAAAAGTTATCGAAGAGCATAGAAGAGTTATCTCTGTATTTGTAAATATCAGGGATATCTTGAAAATTACAGAAACGTGGTGACATTTTCAACCCAGCAAGCGTTGTTTTGTCACATAAATATATAAAATTTGGGATTGTATGTAACTTTATATGCTGTATCATAAAAATATTTAATCTAAAAAAAATTAGAGGTTACTAGTTAGGGGGATGAAACATAGATAGTAGCCGATTCTCAGACCTACTGAATTTGCATATAAAATTTCATAAGAATCGGTCGAGCCGTTTCGGAGGAGAAACGAACATTGTGAGACGAGAATTTTATATATTAGGTGGTGTGGTATATATATATATATACATAAGTATATGTATATTAGAGCGGATGACACCGGTGGGTATCATCGTCAAAAATAAACTTTGTATTGCATGTGAGTGCACGCGTCTTAAATTTGAAATGAACATTACACAAACTGTGCACGAATTGCACAAATCACTCGTGAGTAGGGCCCAGGGCCCAAGTGACGTTTTAGATTATACTTTAACGTAGTGCAATAAACTTGAACTGGTTCAGAATTGCGGTCTCAGCGGCGGGAGCCGCTATATTTTTATATGAAACAAAATTACTTTATCATGTTACGAAGTCCATTACACTGCATGCGGCTTCGCCAAAGCACCACAGCGCCATACTCAGTGTGGCCGATGTGGGCTATTTATTGATAAAAACCTAAAGATTCATGATAACACAGGTCGTATTTTAATAATATTGTAAATATTTGAAATATTTTGCTACCCATGTGCATGAATGAGAATAGAAATTTAAGGCTAAACTTAACTTACTTTCGAAATACGGGAGATATCTTTATCAATTTTATTAAAAATAGGTGTTGTTGTATTTATCTACGCGATAAAAATAGATACATCATGTATGTTTTTTTTTTGAAAATTATATCAATAGTTAGAATAAAAAATTAAGATGTCAATTTCGCAAAAATATCGTGTTTTTGTTCGTTGCGGCCGTTGATTCATAAATAGACTCAAATCGTTCCCCTATGCCTATACAAACAATCATGAACGAAATGTAAATAAAAAGTAATTGTTTCTCAGATTAAAGCAGGTTTTAGTTTTTATCATTGAGCTAACTTTAAACATCGCCTGTATTTCAAAACATTCAGCCCCGAAGTTGATCACAAACAAACAATTGAAAAGCGAGAACACCAAATAACATAGTTTTAGCATGGCCCAAAAGTTTCAGTCGCGGCCTAAATTCAGTTCGTCGGACCTGTCAAGCTCACAAAGTTTCCACATATTTTTTCTGAATTTGTGTAATGAGTAGAATTAGAGGTTCTGGATGCGAGTGTAATTTCCATTTTCCGATTGGAGCGCGGGCTCGCACCTGGGCCACTTGTCAGGCGCTGACAAATATGCCTTATAAATATAAATATATAACAAATTCATCGCGCCCGTTACACTTTATGTTTATGGCTTCGTGTTGTGCGCTAGGTTTTATGTCTTATGTTTATGTCGCTTTATGAATCTTTAAATTGACTTCGAGACGGCAACAGTAAAATCTTCGGTGTTTATTGACTTCGTGGTTATACTTAACATCTTTATTAAGAAGTTATATAACGCGAACTCCATGGGAAACAATCAAAATAACGGATTAACACATAATATTAATTATAACAAATACAGTTTAAAATACATCTGTAAATTATATCATTCTTGATTTTCAAAGTAAATATTATCTTATGTTAAGATAACTTGCGATATGAGAGATGGGTTCGGGAAATTGTCTTTAAGACTACAGTAGATAAGTTAAACTGTCACTAAATATCAACGATATTGCGTTATCTAGACACTAGAGGTTAATCGCAACTATTTATGTATGAGCTAACACAAGAAATTAACAACAGTGATACTGTAAATCTAAGGCTTGAATTTATTCGACACAGCCTACGTCTCTAACCGAAAACTACCTATTAGCCCTAATCACCATGACTTTAGATCTATGCAGGTTTCTAGTTTAACTTTTAAAATTACTAATTATATGTAAATTGAAGTACATAAGTGCCTTATGTAAGGTTTGTCTCTAGACGTCAATATGTAGTTCAAAAGATACGTAATGAAACTATGTCCGACAAAATGTGTTACGGCAACAAATAGAGTATAAACAAAAGCAATGTTAATACGATCCCGACGGCGCCCGTTTTTAAATATGAAATATTACGAGCGCCACAAATAGTCGGTTCTCGTCCCTAATTGGTGTAGTTAGCGAATATTTGTGTATTACCGGAGCGCACTGTGAATGCGAAATGAGTTTGCGAATTGCGAAAACAAAGGAAACTCGACCAAGTTAATTCTTTCGCAAATAGTGTTTTGACGAGTTAACGCTTATTAAACTATCTGACCGGTTTCGTGATTAAAAAGCAATAGTTTACATATTCTTATTTTTTTTTATTTTAAATTATGTATTGGAGAGACACACCACAGTAGATTTAGAAAAAATACATAAGAGTACACATACAAAATCACGCCTCCTAAGGGAAGGTAAGCGTTGTAACAGTCTTTCCACAAATACAGTACTCATAATAAAGGGTGAACAACTGACTTCGTATCTAATTGTATATGGAAGGATAATATATGTTGTATTTTCAATTTCGCTGTAGAAAAGATTAAGTTACCAACTTTTAATGCATTTAAGCAACTCCAAAATTTGGTAAAAACAAATAATCTGTCTATTATTTCCATCTTTATACATTTTTACTCGTTTTGTGTTCCTACGTCGAACGAGTTAAAATGCAAGGAAATTTGGCTCTGAATTTTCCGAGTATATTTTACACAAACCCCTTCCCTAAACCCCTCAATAATAGATGAGACAACCTAACTTCGCGTTTGTACCGACACTTTGGCTTTCACACTTAAAAACTTTCGAATGATCCCATCTTATTACTATTTTAAAATAAAAATCTACCTTAAACACATGTAAATAGAATTGGTTTTCAGTTGGCACATGTTGAAAGGGTTCGTTTCGTAGCGAGCGCACGCGGTGTTGAATTAGGCATGTGTTAAAAGCTTAATGCACTAAACACTCGCCTGCACGCGTCAGCTGCGGGGTTTTACTTAACCAAGTAATAAATGTAGTTCTTGTTAATATCTTTGAAATTTTATGTATTAGATGGTATCGAGAGGTATTGTCAAGTATCGGCTCTGTTTGCTGTTAGTTGATTATTTGTTCGTTTTCGTAGCGCTTTGCGATACTTGAGTTATTGATAATGCCCGTTTGCTGAGTTTTCACCTACCATAATGGAACCTCAGCTCGTCCATCAATTATATGTATAATAAACTTATTTACTCATTATTTAAATTTAATCGGTAATGATCTTAATACATTTAAGAATAATCATGTCCTGTATCTTTTTAATCTTTATATATATTTCTTGTGTGCGTGTATATTCATTGAACTCCTCATAGACGGCTGGACCGGTTTTGATTAAATTTTTTGTGTGAGTTCAAGGGGATTCGAGGATGGTTTAGATTCACAATTTGGTCCACTGGAAAATGTTTATTTAATAAGTTTTTCATCTACTATAGTATAATGTTAAAAAGAATAGGAGCCTTACAACAATGAAACAAGGTGTAAAAATCGAAATGACCGCGAGCGAATCCTCTGGCAGAAGCTAGTATAATATATTTAAATATATACATATGTATTTTTTTTCTTGTTTATTTACAGATTATTATTGTTTTTAATTTTTTGCCGCCTTACATTTTTAAATATAATAATAATGTACACCTTTTTCTGCTCGTGTAAGATTTTAGAAATTTCATATATTTTTTTGTTCAAATCTACGGTTTACCGTATCTGTGTTCAATCAGCGAATAGAACACACGCAAAGAAATGTTAAAGCTTGCAGAAATCGCAGGTATAGAACTTACTTGTACATAAGTAATGCTTTAAATACAGTATGTTTCGTACAAAATATAATATTTGTATTTTATAACTAGTCCATGTTCCTTTCATAACGTCAAATATTCACACCACTTCACATCTTAATGAATGGTCTCGCAAATGAAGGTTCATTTCAATTTTTCCCCTCGTCAATTCACTTTTCAGCCCTTTCATAATTATTCTATCTCGTTATATTCCAAGCGCTTATTAAAAATGTTGTTCAAATATCGCTTCATTATTTCTAATGAAAAATCACAGTTAATTTTATAGCACTCGGAAATCACGGCTATTTTCTTCTCTACAATTTATTCTAGTTTAACTATTGTCAGTTTGATAGTTGTTAATAAAATATCTAGTAGATACGGCTGATTGTAAATAATAAATTTATCACAAAAAAGTCACGGTGACGTGACTACAGCACTACTCAGAAATTAGACGGGTCGGTAATAGACGTAATAAACAACATTACAACTTAACTCTATGGTATCATAATATGTAAATTTTGTTTGAATATTCTGTTCTACTAAAATTACATACGAGTTTCGAAGTTTGTCTTAACAAATTTATGTCTCCTGGAGGTATCGTTTTATTATCCTATAAAGTTGCGAAATTTTCTTTCTTGAGTTATTTAGAGACGAGATCTTCTGGACAGGGCAGTACGAAATAGAGGTATGCTCAGACAGCCGTGTTCATAGGGCAATTCACTGTATTAATTAGATAGATAAATCAGATATTTCTTATCTTTTTAGCGGTATACAGTGTACCGATCGTAAAATTCTTGAAAAAAACACTGAACTTTTTATGAAATTTTTTAAAAGATCACGACAGTGGTCATTCAAGCGGTTTTTGCGACTGAGGTCCTTTAGGGCGATACGTTAACCCACTCATGTAAATAGTTTAAATGACAAAAATATGATTTTGCTAAGGCTGTACCACCAAGATCATGTTAAATCAGTAAATATCAAAGTCTTGACCAAACTATTAAAAGTATTATTAAATTAGACGTAGGTTAAAATTCATGATTTGGTTAGAAACATTATTTATTCGTGAACAAGTCAAGCTAAGAACACCGCGATAAACATACGAACCCATAATACAAACACTGATTTAAAACAATTACTTCCAAATTCTACCGCATATAATATACTTAAATAATTTTTATGTATACACATTAAAAGCTATGTATTGAATTTAAGCAGTGAGAATGGAACGCCCGCGGCCCTTTCAGTGCCAGTTCCGCATTTCCGATATTTGAATTGTGAGAATTAAAACGATTATATCGTTACCAGTTGGATTGCGAGGGATCGCGCGGTAATGTATTCGCTTCATAAGACACCGTGAATATTGAATGAGACCGAGGGATTACCCTCACTGTGACACCTCGCCGCTGACCTCTAAGCTCGTCACATAATATGCCCGGTGCTTGGTATTGTGTACTTCTAAAATATAAAAAAATGTATATTCTTTTGTTACCATTAGGCAGTCTTGGATATACAAAATGAATTATACGCACTCAATATTACGGTTTGATATTAATTTAATAAACTCTTAATAAGCATGCTTGGAAATTTTAGTGTGAATATATTGCAATACAATAAATAATTTACTGTTGTTAGTATAGTGTATAAATCAGTAGTTCTCAGAATTCGTGTATAATTGATTTGGTTTACATTATTTTAACTAACTAAAATGTGTTTTTTACTAATTATTATCTGTATACAAAACATTAGAATTAATACGAACGATATGTTTCAAAGATATTTACTACAACTAATAATGCACGTACGGACCCCAATTCATTTCTTCCACCAATGTATGAGATAGACTTCTTTAGCTAGTTATGACATAAATGCAAATACTGATGATAGTAATTAATTATTGCTTGATAACAATAACTTCCCACTATCGCCGCGAACTGACGATATTCCCCAGTCTCTAAGGCTAGATGGGCTAATGATGTCTCCACGTGACAGCGCAAATCCTCGCCCGTGCGTCTACAGGTGACATAACGCGTCACTCCTCTGTCATAAGAACCCTGTAAGGAACTGACGAAACATTAACAGACTAAAATAATGTTTTAAACTAAACGCAGATGTCTTTAGAAGTTGTAAGAATCCGGCAATCTGGAGTGACTTCATTTGGTTTTTAAGTGTATTAGAAGAACTGAATTGTATCCATACCGGCGTCTACGAATTTCAGGATGTTTTCTAATTTTGTCTAGAATAATAATATACACACATATATATATATATGTGTGTGTATTTAATTTTACAATTACAACGTAGCCTAGTATACTCTGCCGATGAATACTTTATTTATGATGTCAACCAGCGCTGAGGATTTTCATTATTTGGTATATTTTTCTCACTATGCAAGTCTTCGCCGCTGCCGCCCAGCACGTCTCGCCGAACCACTTGAAGAATGGCGCCTATTTAAGTCGTATTTGTTTCGATTTTAATTTTTATTTATTATAAAATTGCCTTTGGTATGTCAATTAGCATTAATTAAGCGTGTTGCATCATTTGTTTTCCACGCTCATGACATTTATTCGTAATTAAAACGTACAAATCGAAGAATTTTAGGTAAATATTGAAGTTACGCGCATCAAAAGTATTGTGATTATTTTTGTTTAAATCATCTTTCCGTCAGAGAACTCCTTCATTACTTTTCAATGTTCAGGACCATCGTAAATTTTATGAAAATCTACACATAAATTAAACATAAGGATACTTATTAATATACTGTATACTACAAAGACATTAATATCTTTTTAATTAGAAAATATAATTGAATGGTTCCAAACGCAGACGAAGCCATCAATAATACAGACGCAAAGTACTTAAGACTGTATGGGCTCGTCACCGTGAAAAATAACTACGATTCGCAGCTGATACAAATAATTCACAATTTCCGAATGCCACACAGCGGCGCGCCAATTTGCCTAAGCCCCGAAGCGGAAGGGCCTTAACAGCATAATTACAGCTTAAGCATTGACAGTCATAACACAGACGCTCTCCATGTTTACATTTTAATCACGTGCTATTAATTATACGATAAGTATCCTTGCGCGTGCGCAAATGTGACTAAAATGAGTTTAAGACGACAACAAAACTTTTAAAAGTAAACGAACGAATCTTTCGCCAACGTACTTCTTTGCACAACAGTTCCGAATGACGCTTTTTATTTCAATTGCAACTATTTTATAAATTATGTCTTAATTTTTAGGTACTGAACACTAACCAACGTCAATTAGGTATTGTATATGTCGTATTGAATTGAAGTTTGTGTAAATAGTTTAGTTAATAATATCTACTATTGCTCAAGAAGTAAAAAACGCTGCAATTTTTATTATTTTTACGTGTACTTCACGAAACCTTTAAAATTTCCATTTTCATGAAAACTTAGGAATAAAAACCATATTATAAAGCTACTTTTTGAATTTTGCTTTCACAAACGTACGGTTTTAGAGTATTTATTCATAAAAAACAACCACTAACTTAAACACTTTGATTATAATAAGAACTTAAATAAGTTTTTGCTGTTAAATATTTAAAGAAAAACACTTAAAGTGTATAAATATTTAGTAATTTCGATGCGTCCGTATATTCAATAGAAGAAACCCCTTCTAATTTTGAATATTAAATGAGTGGGTAGAATTTACCAATCCAATTTTGTCTTAAAATTTATTCCGGATCACCATCATAGATTGAAAAATTATGATGCATATCTTGCAGTTAGTCTATGAATTTCCGAATGTTGAATAAAAAAATAAATATTCACTTGTATTGCATTGACCAATTATTTTTTATTCGATAGAAAGGCAAACGAGCAGACAGTTCACCTTTAGGAAGCGACTCTGGTCGCTCATGGACATCGCCAAGATCAATAAGTATAGAAGACGTGTTGCCCACCTTAAAGCCTTAGCCATTTGTCGTTTTTAGGAATGTTCTGCTGCCTTATTTTCACTATCAATGTGGCTTTAATACATCAGATGCTCGTCTATCAATAATATCTTAAAATGAAACCTTATTTTGTTTGTTTTTTCCTTATTTTAACCTAAGATATACAATCTGGTAAACTTACGTAATAATTGGTTATAATTTATAATGAAAACTTTAACTGTTTCAACTTCGTTAATTTTCAAATTTAATTAGTTTCGCCGTGGGTAAGGTCACCTTCCACAATTACAGCGATGAATACTTCTAAGTTTAAAGAGCCTCTTTAAAAGCGCGGAGAGTCACATACAAAACTACGCTATTACTTAACCTCGTCTTTTTAACAATCTTTAAAAAGACACAAGTTTTATCAAAGTCGTAAAAAAAATGGAAATAAATTTATTCTCAGTGCACGCTTCATTTTTTGCGTTGCATCGAATAATTTGAGGGCACAATGTTTTTATTATAAAAGATAATAATCCCGCATAATTTAAAAATGAACTCTTACTTATTCTAAAATTTTCAGTTACGGTTATCTTTTGTTCAAGGACAAAGCATTTTCAGATTTATCAGCAAGATATTATAAGTTAATATATAAAATAGATACGAGTGTAAAAATACTGATTAGCCATAATTAAGCTTATATAGTAGTCTGAGAAGATAATAACTAACTATAAAAAACGTAACTTTAAATTCACAGTCAGTGCAAAACCACAAACCATTGTATTTTAAAACAAGACCATATTATATAAAACACCCTTTTAATGTATTAAAAGGAACTGAATATCCTCTAACTTCCTTTAGACAGTGAAGTGTAACTTACAAAACGCCCCGTACAGAATCCACTTTATACGGCACCTTGCATGTATTACGAAGATTTTCCAATCCAAGTTTATTTTTTCCTTCGAAAACGATATTAGTCGTAAGGAAAGTGGCACAGAATGCGATAAGATGGTACAAAGAAGTGATCTGAACCGCGCTCACGATATTATATTCATACAGACACGGTACTTTGCCTCTGGAAACTGTGTATGGGTCAAATCACGATCGTACGCGGGTGTTATAATAATAGACGCCCACCATCACCTACCTGGGGTTGACCATTAACGGAAACCTTTCTATGAGGCAGCGCATCGCCAGGCTCAGATCAGTAAATATTTACTTAACAAATTAACTAAGTTGAATACTTATTTAAGAAATAATTCATAATAATTAAGAATGTTGTTCTTAATTCCATTAATATTATAATACGGGCAACAACCCGGCAACAGAACATCGTTATACCTATATTACTGATGTAATGTGGCTACTAAGATCTAAAAGTTGGTAACGCATCTTATCAATCTACTGATTTTGGGAGGCATCCATCAGCGACAGGAATCGCTTACTACCAAGCGAATCATATACTTGTTTCACTTCCAGTGATGTAGAAAACATGCATTAGCATTATAATAATATAAACCAGTGTTCCTAACAAAATTAATCCCCTTTATTAGCATTAATACGAGTACACAACTTTAAAAGGTTGTTAGAAATGTTCTCAATTAATTTTTATATTAAATTTTCACCAAGAATGTGTGTGTTCATATGCATTCGTAATAAATCTCCAGCCAATATTGGATAATCAAGCGATAACAATATTTATTTTATGTTTCCTATTAAATTTTAGAAATTACTTAATATTGAGTATAAAACTGAAAATAATTTTGTAGTCGCCACACTAAACAATTTTGTCTACAAAATTTTGCAACGTGTTTAGCGAAATACAACAGGTAATACGTAATAAATAAATGAAACCTTTAAAATCCATTTAGATGTAGAAAATAAAAAATAAACGGATACGTTTAACAAATATCGCTATCACGTGTAAAATGAAGCAACGTTGACTGTGCTCTTAGCTGTGGAACCGCTTTAACATAAATGTACGATAAGAGTGATATTCTCTAATACTGGAAAATCATTGGATAGAGCTGCACTTTGTATACAAACTATTAGCTTAGCTGCTCTTCATTTTATTTGTGCTCAGAGCTAAGCACGGGCACGCCTTCGGACGGGTACATTTTTATATCTCATTACATATATAATATATTCAACTACAATATATTGTTCAAAGTCTAGTTATAATTCAAGATAGTGAGTAACGTCATATCTTGTCAGATTGTATAAAAAAATTGCAATAGTCATGTGAAATAATCTCAGAATATTATAAACCCCGTACGTACGGTAACAGCGAGCTCCCAAGGAGCGGTCAGATGTCAAAAAATCAATCTACCAAATTGACATAAATCTAGAAGCAAAGAGAGAGTAGGGAGATCCCGAGGGCGTAGCGCGGCTTCACGTGTCCAATCAGGGAAACTTAACAAACGAATACTTAATGTGATTTTCCTTGTCAGATTTAGTTTGATTTAGGTAACTAATACTCATACATCTGAACCGTAATGTTTTGTATCTTAAGATTAAGTGTTAAAGTTGTGTTTTTGCACCGAGATACACAAAGTACGTTACATAAAATATTGATAATACTACATTTGATTCTTTCATACAACCTTTAAACATCAATGGAAACATAACTGTAGCTAGAAAGGTTAAAATGCAATCGTCGAGCTGATACCGACCGCTATTATAAACCAAGCAGGACATTTTCTCATCTCGCGCCCAAAAATTATTTGAATAAATTAGCCGAAGGAGAGAACTGTTGAATTTTAACTCAACGGGTGCGTGACCGGCCAACGCTTTACTGACTGAATTTTAATATTTCAACCGGTAACTTATGTTCTTACGATCGTATTTTTCTGAGAATACAGATATTTCTAACCACCTAATAACAGTTATAAATAATAAAGTGCGCAATGCAGAATAATAACTCTATTAGCTAATGAGTTTTTAAACTAAACTTTAAACAGTCGTGCTGTATATACGAAGCAAAAGTGGACATTGATATTTAAGGCGTTCATTCGTCGTCATTTATATATACGAGTCACCTTACATTTCATAGATCTCATTAATATTCTACAAGGACTTAAAAATAATAGTATACAGGACCACGAATCAAATTATACTTATAACAAAAAATAGACTATTTAATAAACATAACACACATCTGCCAAAGTAAGCGGAAAGTAACAATAACCACACCATTGCCATTAATTTCATACAACGTATACTACTTTATGGAGAGGATAACTTTTCACGTTAAGAAAGAATTTTAAAAACACTTACCGATGACATCTTCAGTATTCCAACCGAAATTCATCTTTAATTTTTTAAGTGTCTAATTTGAATAAGACTTAAAACTGAAGAAGGTCTCATCAGTAATCATAGATGAGTTTTCTATAATTTCTGGAGTGCGGAAAGGGTCCTTGAGGGAGTCATTTGCATTTGAGACGTGGGTGCTAAGTCAGCTGTTAAGAGTCAAAAACTAATCTTCAAAGTACTAAGTACTAGATGCTACAGCACAGCGATAACTGTGGAATCATTGGACTTATAATTATTTCTAATGTACGATTTACGTGATACAATTAAAAAACAGTATTGGGTTTGATGCTTACTTATAACCGTATCTTTCTTTCTTTCTAAATATTGACATCTACAAAAAGAAATTTTATATATTTTAAACATGTTCTTATAAAATTCGCTATTTACTAATGAAAGTCATATTCAAATTGGTGCAGCCGTTTTGGATGTACAAAAATACAAAATGACAAATCATGCTGTTTCCATAAGTAGGTACTATAATAAATTTCAATTTTATATATTTGTATCGATTAATCAAGCGACTCCACAACTTTCCTAGTTCGCACTTCTCGGACGTTATCACCTCTCATTACTCCTGCACTTTAATACACTCTACTTCGTCTTAGTTTATTTATTTAAAGACAAATAAGGTATAAGTAACACTAACTTGTTTGTACTTTATTGTCATTGGAGACGTGTGCTTCTCATCTTGAGTAAACACAATATATTGTGAAGTCGAGAACAACTCAAATTCAATCAAAAAGCAGTTGTCGTTGGCATTTTATTTTTTAAACATTTATTTCTTCGTATTTTGTGTTGCTGATATACAAAGTGATGCGACCCAACGGGAGTTTCTTACGTTTCACTTTTGTCTCGTCTTCGTTCCATTTCTTTTGAAGTACGACAGGTAAATGAAAATTAAATAAAATACATTTATATTATTCCATATATTTAATGAGTAATAATAAGGAAGTGACCTTTGTGCAATAACTGATTTATTTATTTTCATTTCGAGTGAAACGTTGAAATCACTGAACTGAGCCGGAACTCAGTGATAAATTATATTTTTTGTTATTTCTTAGAATTAATTTAATTTAATTCTTAAAGAAGAGGAAACGTTTAAAATAATTTAGTATCAAACACTTATATTATATGTAAGTAAACCTGTTTAATCGTAACCAAATTCTACACTGTTTCTGAAGGTAAATAGGCAATATAAGCAGGGTTCACATCTCGACTCTACAAATTTATAATGGATGCAAAATATATTAAATGGCAGCCGAATAATGAAGTGGAAATTAATTAATCACAATGTTATACATTTCACGATGATATGCAGCGCTAGCTCAACAGAAACGTGTTTGAACAAAAGTCCATTCATGGAAACGACAACGTAAACTTTGAAAGTAGTCCAAATGTTGGACGCGCGGGCCACATGCGGCTGTAGGGCTGTCTCTTAGCAACTAGCCACTACAAGCATTAGAATTGATAATTAGAATGCAAAAAATCTTTTCAATACTCATTGCCCCGTAAAGATAAAAACGTCGACAAAACTAAAAATTAAAAATTAAAATTAAAAGAAAATATATTCAATTCGTTAAAAATATAATCAATATCCCCTTTTTTTATCTATTAACCACATAAATAACCAACAATGAAAGAATTGTTTTTAAATTGAGCGTTTTACCTAAAACACTATCACTTAAAACGATAAAATTTTAATTTTCAATGTATAGCCGAGTTTTGATATAAATATCGCTTTAATAAGCACGACAGTTATTCAATTCAGTTTTGAAAAATTTGCTCCAAAACACAAAAAGTCTAACGAATAGTTAGCAACCCTAGCGCAAGTTACGTTATTATTCCGTCCGACAAAATACTACAATGCAGTGGAGTATGCCCTACTTCAGCACTTCGGCACGTTCATGTGCACTTTTAAAAAGCCCAAACTCTGTTCATTTCGTTCTGTCGCATCGGCCAAGTGTTCATATTGCCGCTCGCTTCCTTTAATGACAATTTACGTATCCTTTTTTTCCTTTTCTCCTATTGTTTTTTAACATCCTCACGTCTCGTGGATGGACTATAACATAATTACGTGTTTTTTAATTTACAGAGGTTCTTTTGGCGAACATTACAATTATAGATCATAAAACATTGTTTTCGAAATATGATTTCATTATAAATTGAGACATTTTCTTCGCCGTTTCATGCAGCAGTGTTGTGATAGATCATAACCCTAAATTATTTATAACGTGTGGGCTCATATCCATTGTCAAGTGCGCGTAAAAACGTCTAGCGTCTTAGCGTAATACGGATAATAAATGAAGGAGATGTAAAAGACTTAGCGCGATCAATCAACGTCTCAAGATGAAATGACGATGTGTCGCGTACATTAGATTTATTGTCTCACGCGCACTTGCGAGCTTTTTCTCCGCTTGATTTATTAACATGAGAGTTACAAGGTGTTTACGATTCATTATTGGGCGAAGGGTTACTCGCGTAATGTCTGTTTCATAACGTGACATGTTTTATTTTGTAATTGATTTCAATCTATTATTTCTTATACAAAGACTGACGAAGGTCCTAATTTTCTATGAAAATATAGCAAGTAACTTGTAAAAGCTTTGAATGGGTAGCGTAGCGTTAATATGTATTAATATAAACTAAGGTATATGTTAGTGACGTCATAAAAATATATATTATAGCTGCGTGTGTGACGGGCTTTATGTATACGTAACAATTTTAATAGTTTATTATTAAAAAGTAGTTTAATATCACATAACAGTTGATAAGGTTATACTTTAGGGTAAGCTGTTATGTGTGAAGCTAGGAACCGTTAGAACCACGAAGAATGGTAATCCTCTTTGGACAGTCTCGTATTATTTTCAATGACTCATTCGCGTTTAATTTCAGGTATACGATCACGAAGACCATATATTTTCGTTTAAGAAAATAAATGACGGTCGGTGTGAAAGTGATTGCGGGCCAAGAGGAGCGTTAAATAATCCAGTTAAGGGTGTGTGTGTGTGTGTGTGGTGGCAGCGAACCTCATAAATCTGCGAGATATTACAAAATGGAGTTTTATCTAGCGATATGACGTTGACGAATCGTCTCACGACAAGCTTCGCTATTTGTTTACTCGGCCCGCGTTGTGCAGCCGGCTACATAATGTGCTTCTGGACGAATGCTCCGGGACTTGATCGCAAACGCAATCAACAAGTTCATACAAAATTTTACCACAATTCAAGTACCATTTTCATAAACAGAAATAGCTTATATGCGCTTTTAGGCTACATTCTGTCTTTGCAGCAAAATTCATCAAAATCGGCTTATTGCTTTAGGATACCAGAATGACCAAACTTATTATTGTATATATATTAAACATTGTGACACATTTCTGTTTTATAGATGATTTTTATTTACTCTTCTCGACCGAAAAAATACATGTCATATTTTTGTTACCCTAAAAAACACCTAAAATCTACAGCGAAATCCTAGATTCTAAACATTGTACAAATTAACAGACTAAATATTAACCAAAAACGTATAATTTATCATTGATAAAGCGTAAGGAACACATTTTCTAATTAATTCTAATGAAAGTACTAAGAAACTCGAAAGTTGTCTCGACGGATCACGAAAATTCATTCAGTTGTGAAAATGAAAAAGTTATAATAGAAATAGCGTCTATATATCATGTTACAAATACAGCCGGGATACTAATTCTTAACATTTTACATTATACAAAAATATTGAGTTATTCATATTAAAATTTTCTAACGATGCTTTAAGTTGTATTTTTTTTGTATCAGTTAAAATCATCCGAAATACTTAAATATAAAGTTCTTCGTTTTAACTAGATTTCTTCATATTTATTTCTAATGTAATCTTATATTTCCTTGGGTACTCATGTTAAGGTTGTCATGGTCAGTCTCCTTTCTGTTCGTGGCTACTCGTGTTTGGCAATGCACAGTGTTAGCTACGTCAAATAACGATGATCGTGAAGAAATAAAACTGGCCTAAGTTGCTCCTTTTTGCTTGCTCAAGCTAAGTTACTTGGGGGAGGCTTTAGCAGTGGGTTTAGACAGGCTGACAATCAACTTACAAAAGTCATGCTATATCGGTATAGCTGTTGCGGAGACCTAACGATATTAACAAATATTCACAATTTTATTGAGGTTTTATAAGTACTGTATGTACCTTCGTATGCCTTTACGAATCAGATATTTATTTTATACAGGGTG
>JAOSYY010000016.1:10084613-10101561 GCA_025727935.1 Hebomoia glaucippe
ATTTTATTGAGGTTTTATAAGTACTGTATGTACCTTCGTATGCCTTTACGAATCAGATATTTATTTTATACAGGGTGCTAGAGGGCTGCGCCCGAAAAAGAAGATAGCACTAATGACACCTTTGATGATGGAACGGAAAAAACATCCATCCTGATTAAAGAACAACATATTTTTAAAAGGTTTTATTAGAATTATTTACGCTTCATCATGTTAGTATACCTAAATGAAACAATAGTTTCATAAAAATACATTACTTCACTAAAAAAACAACCAGCAATGAAACATGATAACAAAAACAGCTGGACTAACATGATGGAGCGTAATAACGCTAATAAAACGTTTTAAAAATATGATTTTGTTTTTAATAAGCATCGACTTTTTTTCCGTACCATCATTAAAGGTGTCATGAGTACTATGATCTATATTCGTTTTCGGGAGCCATCCCCTAAACACATGTTATGTAAGCGTAAATTTAAAAAAATCTTAGTTTTAGATAACAGATTGCTCTGTAAAGTAAATTCTCAATGTAGCTAGTCATACATTCAGATAATAAGATATATCATGTTCCACAGTAAGTAAGAACCACGCAATATCAGAAGCTATTCCAAGCGAGGCAGTTCACATGAAGTATCGCTGCATGAGACCATTTCCAAATTTATGCGCCATCTCACGCGCTGCACAGATATGCGAACTGGCTCCCAGCACATTATCTCTGTAGAGCGGATAAGTTTTTAAATTTATTCTGATAGACGAGCCAAGGGGTTACATTATGTGTTCAAATATAACTGGGATTTAGGTAGTACTACTTTTTAGATTTTACAACCTCTTTCCTTGTGTAAATTTTATTATCTAACGTCGGCAATTTATTTTATCGAATCGTAGTTCTTAAATAGCGTTTCAAATATATTAACGATAGCTACAATTCCTACGGCTTTATTTATAAAAAGTTATTATAACAATGCAATAGAACACCTACTAGACTTTAAATCAAAAATGACATTCATAAGAGCTAAAACTGCTCTATAGATTTTAACTTATTGCAACGAACAGCTAAAAATGCTCTGAACGTTCTGTAGCCTAGCGGTTGTGCAAAGCAGCCGCGACGCTAGAGCACTGGGTTCGAGTCCCGTTTGGAACGCAATTGCATTTTAAAAATATGTAATTTGTGTTCTGCCTCGGATATGGGCTGCCTGCAGCCGGATGCATGTCAAAAATACAGGTATTTCGAGTATCAAATGTGATGGGAGAAACGCCTAATAATTTATTAGATACGTCAGGGTCACGTACTACCGTTCATAGATGGAAAAGTCGTGAAGTGCTATGCGCCTTTCGATTTCAGTCTATGAATTTCTGAATTATATATTTTTATATTTATATTATATGTATATTATATGTAAAAGACGCGGTGCCAACTTTAAGTTTGGCACCGTGTCTTCTAGATCTACTGAGCTTGGGGTCCATGGGTGACAGAAATCGCTTAATATAAGTGAACTGTATGCTCGATTGCCTTCCTATCGCATAAAAAAAGCAGGTGAATTAAACAAGAGCCTGTTTTGAGAGATAAATAAGGCCGTTACGTTTTATATAACTCTTAGTACTTTTGCTCAAACGATCTAATAACCATATTACTAATGTAACCTCGTCCCTTTTGTCTAAATTGTGATATCCTCGTCGATGTTAAATAAACATATTAAATATGTCATTATTATATTATAAGTAATCTTAGTTATGAAAATGTCTTTATTGTACGCTATAATTAATGACACCGGGCGTTTTCCCTCGCGTTAATTTTCCTTTTAAAGCCGTTTATGTACATCGTGCGAATTATCAAATCCGTACAGTTAATATAGTTACTGAAGTTTTCAGTTTTCAACGCAATTTTCGTTAGTTTTCACACCATAAGAGAATTTTACTAAATGTGATTGAACTTAAGAAACATAATTGAATTTATTAAAGCTAAAATTTATAGTAAAGCTATATTGAATAGACAGTGAAAATATAATTTGTATAACAAAGCTAACTGGCGTACTATTCAGAAGTAATCAGACGTCTGTATTGACTACAACATGCTCAGAGAGTACAATAGTTACAGAACAATGAGAGCTTTAAAGGACCTATTTAACCTTTGACCGAATCAGCTTTCGACAAACTAACGCTCGTTATGCAATGATAATATTGTAATTGTTTGTTTAAATACGTATGAAGTCTAATCTATTCAAACATTACATATTATATAAAAGAGGTCATGTCGCGTGTTTTTGATTAATTAAATGTTTTATTATAATAATATAAGCATAGCATCAACAAAACTTTTTAAAAACTTTTATTTTATAAATATACATTACTACACTTTCCTCTGAAAATATGATAAACTAGAAGAGGAACTAGTATTTAGAAAAATTTATTAATGTGTTTTTCGTCAACTTGAAACAGGGACACATGGACGAAAACACGTCATCCCGATGATAATAGTAGAATTGTAATAGATCAGTTGATCTTAATATAATTAGCAACAATCATACGTAACATAACTTGAAAGTAATAAAAAGAGTTTAATATTTTTTACAAAATATAACATTAGGCCCGTTAACTCATTCTATCGAAATACACACGCAAAAGGGCAGTAAAAAGAAATGCCATAATTGGCTACCACTTGAAAAATAAACTGACATAAATGCAGGCTTAAAATTTCCTCCGCGGCATCTCAAGACAACCGCGCCCTTGTACTGCACCGCGAGGGATAAACTTTAAGCTTTGTAACATTATTTATTTAAACTGTTGAATATTTACGCATAAAAATCTAATAAAATATTTATTGACAGTCAAGCATAACAATTAATCAATGGTAAGTGATATCTTTACCGGACCATTATCATTATAATGCATTGACGATATATTTTTAAATCTGTATATATTTTTATATCTACAAATATGTAGTCTATATGTACCTTAATATTATATGAAAAGATATTTTTGGCATTGGCAGCTAATATTGAAAAATTTATGACTTAAAAGCCAAGATCAATGTACTTACAATTTATAAAGTAGCAATCGTTATCAGTATCTATATGATGTTAAGTTTGTCTAATAGTTGTATTCCACAGCTTTATTGATATTGGAGTCAGCGAATGCTTAATAACTACAATTAACTTGTAGTTATCTATACAATTATACAGTATGTTTGGTCCAAATGCCATAACTGAGCAAACATACAGCAAAGGAATGAGGAGCACACGCTGTCCGCTTTTGCCTTGTGCCACATCGAGTGCGCGGCACTTACCGTTCCCCGCAGCAACGCAGCCGCCGTCAACTAGGACCCTTAAGGTGCGGCAATTAAGAGATATTTTCGCGTGGCGTATCACAGTCGGCACCACGCATCGCTGCGTGCAGACGTTCTTGTGAAACGTTAGCTTTGAAACTTGTCCGCGAAATTAAATTGAAAAGAGGATTTATTAAAATTTTTACATTTAATTTTTAATCTGCATAACCCTTACACTGCAGTTTTATTAACGTTTAACCCGCGCGCTCGAGCTCACAAGTGGCCGCGCCTCGCCGGCTAAATATATAAAGCACGAAAAGAATTCATATTATATTTTTATTTGTTAATAGTTATACCATTCTGCGTGATAGTTGTCAATGAGTATGCTCTGAAATTGACTGTGGAATATTAACTCATTTGGTTTGGGGTCTTTAGTACTACTTTCAACTGGCTCACATATTTCGATAAAACAAAATGAAATATAACTCCATTTCTCAGCGAAAATTTTCTTTAATATAGTATGCTTACTCAAATATGACTTATACGGCATGGCATTATTTTATCTTAAATTTTTGTACGAAAACGACTAGCTGTCTATCTCGTTACTCCATATTATTTCTTAAACTAAAACCATTTAATAAGTATTTCAACAACGTTGCCTTTCAATGCGTGGATAACATAAAGGTTTCAAAAATAAAATATACAAATTGTGAAATGGAGCGTGCACTTGTAAAGACGGCGCTCGGGCTGATTTCCCGTCGGAAATAAAAACGATGTGTTTACTGTTCACGGTGCGCTCTGTGAACCGACGAGCGGCTTGCAGGGCTACCAGTTGCCCGCCGCTGTGCCGTTGTAAGCTGATCCGTCTGTTCCTTATTTTAAGATACTTTTAAATATAATTCGTTTGACATTTATACAGATTTCAAGTTAATGGTGGTGACATATAATTTCAAAAATCAAGAAAATGGTAGTTAATCGTAAAAAAGGCTTTCTCTTTTACATTGCAGCCTATTTCAATAAAAACATATTCATAAAGTAAAACATAAATACAATTAGTTTTTCCCTTTAAATAAAAGTTACGCCGAGTGTTATTAAACATGCAGATAAATTGACAGCCCTAAATCAGTGATAGCTGCAGCTCGGACCGATATGTCAATATTTTGTCAATCGCCACATTGCGTGAACTATCTAAAGATTTATCGCCTGGTCCTTTGACGAACATACAATTTAAACGAGCTTTATTTTATGTTCAAAATACTCGTTATCGCATCTAGGTGAATAACTACCTGAAATAAAAACAAACAACGGAACAGCGAGTCGTTAACGAAACGCTTTCGAAGCATAAAAAGTTATTTCATATGTTTATACAGTTTTCAATAAAACAGGTGGATTGAGTACTGCACGTAACGTAACTCCGGTGACCGGAGCACATAAACTACGGCGCGTATTCAATGAGCGCGGCTGTAAAGCCTTCATGCAGATAAGTGTATTTGAGCGAAGATTTCGCAGCATTATTCACTTTTAACGGCTCCCCCCACTCTTATCGCGCAGTTAGATGTTATTTTATTATTTGTATCGCTCAGGGCCTCACCGAATTCTATGGTATTACGGCGATAATATTCTTTTTAATACTTCCGCCTGGAGGTGGAGAGCGGACGATAAAACGGGCCCGGTCTTAGATCGTTAAAAATATCTATACAGGTTATCTTCGCTCCTGAATGCCGAATGTAGACCTCTTGCTATGAATTATTTCATTAAAAAGAAAAGAAACTTTTCGTAATTTTCAAATTTTAACGTTAGATTTTTTAGGTTTTGTTCGCAAAAAAATCGAAATCGAAAATTATCTAATTTTTTCGCTTTCTTCAAGTTAAATCTAGCTAATTATATTTGTTCACTATCAATGATTGGAATCGTAGAGTGTATCACCGAATATACTACTATACATTCCTAAATTCGTCAAATTTTCTTAAGGAAGCCGAACATGATACCGCGCGTCTTCGGGGAGTGCGGAGTTACGGAGCTCTGCGGCCGAGCGGTTGCAATAAAGTGAATTATGCACACAACTGCAACGATACTTTGTTCCGAACCCTCGAGACGAAACGGCTGCGGTTACTTCGCGAGCGGAATTACGTACTGGCCCGCTAGCATCGCGCCCTATCCGGCACAACCGGCATTTGCAATCGATTATTGGTATAAGAATGTAAGCTAAGAATGAGGTTTTTCTAGAGTTTCCAGAAACAAAATTTAGATGCTTTTACGTACAAGCATAAGAGATTGTGAAAACCTGGTCTAATATACCGTACTTTCAAAAATTCTGGTAAAGATTTGCTTTACTAGGCCCTTCATGGATACATAATTATTCGATTACAACAGGGAAACTAGTATTAGGTATTTCAGTAAAGAAATATTCATATCAAATTTATTGAATATAATGCGATGTACCCTATATCTTGGCATGGAAAATTAATATTAAAAAATCTTAAGACTTGCACTAACGTACTTATTGAAAAGGGACAATGATCAGTAACACCTACACATGTATTCATAGAGGTGCATGTACAAAAAGTCTACGAAAATTAGGTTTCCTGAAATTACTTATTCTGAAAACCTTTGACGCTCATCTCTTCTATGTCCGCAGGCGAAGTCCTATCTCTCGGGGCCACTAACGCAGACTTACGGAGGCGGGCGGTAGAGCGGGAGGCAGGGCGGGCGCACTCAATTTAAACTTTAATATGCAACCCGTTACAACAAATTGGAAATAATGATCTCTTTCAATATATTAACTAACATTGTCTCAGTCCAGAAGTAAAATTCATAAGATTAGCTCTTTATTTGCAATCCCATGGCTGTTTTAACGCTTCTCTAAGAAAAATACAATATAACCACTTTCAATATACATTTTGTGTGTAAATAATAAGTATCAATTATTATTTATCTGATAGTGATTCCAAAACTGTGGGATCGCGTAGTAAAAGTTAAAATGTAGGAAATAACCTATAAAGTGACGTATTCTGGGCAAACACTTTTAACATGAAATCTTTAAACAGTATTTAAGATACATGATTTCTTCCGAATTATATTTTTTGAAAGCGTTAAAATAAAATTAATTTTATAAGCGTTGATTTCGGCCAGTGCTCTTCTTATTCTGAATATATTTAAAATTTACTAGATACTAAGCCATAGTAATAACGTTCACAAGAAAGTTAGCAAGAACTATTATAAGCACAGCAGTGGAAACCTTAAAAATGATCTAATTAGCGCGTTTCGAATATAATGAAGCCCTCCTCTGCGCTATTGTCAGTATACACCAATCCATCCAACACATCCTATTCGAAAAGATAATTAACTTTTAACTTATTTTGTTCTTAAGACAAACTGTAACAGCACGATTTTATAAATGAAAATGTATTTATAGAAAATGTCTGTACTAATTAAGTATAATGTGTTTTCTGTGGGTGGCCAACCAAGAACTACATTTACTATGAAATTTTATGTAGTGTTAAGTGCTGAATAATTTTGATCCCAACGTGTGAAACAAGAAGGCGTTCTTAAGTAAAACGACTAACACATATTGCGACCATAATAAATAATTAAATTAATTATTTGCTTTGCATACCAAGGGGCGACAAATAGCAAAAAACTTTACAATTACATATACATATTACATACAGTTAATTTGAAAATCAAACTTGTTATAGTGCATAACATCCAAAGTTAATTACTAAAAGTATTCGTAAGCTCTCCATAAGACATTGGTGTCTTATTGTCATTGGTGTACTGATTGATGTTTCGAAACAAAACCAATAGGTATTCAAAATAATCTGAAAGTAAGTCATGAAGAAGGTATTTGTTTGCACACTCTAAACTTTGGACGTTATGTCGTCTTTGAAAATTCGTATAAAGGTCAGAGATTCAATTCATACATAAAATCAATCTAGAAAACTCAGGAGGTCTGGTATTCCGTACAGGCTGAAAGAAACATTAATATCACTACAAACTAGAAAAGCGATTCCATTTTAAGATCATTTGAAACCAGCCCAGGATTGTATAGCATTTTTATAAGATTGTCTATACGGTGCACGTGACATGATTGGAAAAGGTTGGTAAGCGATACGATACGTTTTGTACTCGTCTACGTTGTGCGTGGCTATGGGCAGTTTAATGGAAACATACAGACCCGCCCTCTGGCCGGACACTCAGCACGCTGCTGCGATTAAGTGTATTCGAATTTTAGAAAATAATATAACGACAATTTGAATCTGATTAGGACAAAACTTAACACTCTACTAACATATATGTTAATAATATGGTAACGGGTATTGTATTCTAAAATAGTTTTTGAATGATTATTTATAAGCTTCTGCTAGCGGCTTCTGTCGCATTCATTTCGATTTTTACACCTTGGTTACATTATTGGACCTTTAGTAAGGATCCCTAATTTTTTGAAAATATAATATAATCCTCTATAATTAAATAATATAGTCCTCTATAAATGTACTATACAACACGGAAATAATTTTTCAAAGTGGACCAGGAAATCCTGAGATTAGCGCGTTCAAACAAACAAATTCTTCAGGTTTATAATATTACTATAGATTTACTATTTGCTAAAATGAATGGCTTTGTTAAATCTGAATTCTTTGTAATGTGTTACTCAGTTTTGTTATTGATAATTTCCTACAGATTAAAAGGCATGGTATATCAAAGCGGAGAGCAGACCGTATCTTGTCTCTAACAGCAGCGGTTAGTTGCAATTCTAGCCATGACCCCTCGTAAAATGTGGCGCTACTGTCGCGACGCAGATGGCGCTTGTTGCCAGATAACCTTACAACATTATGCACCGATGCGCAATCATCTAATGTTTTATTAAAACCTCATTAAGCATTCATTACATCTCTTATCCATTAAGCTTCGAAGTCATTAAATAAATGCTTTATGTTGTAGAAAGTTGTCTTTGGATAATTTTTTAAATCAGATCAGCGGTTCCTGAGAATAGAGCGTTCAAACAAACAAACAAACTCTTCGGCCTCATATTATTAATATAGATTAGTACCTATAGAAAATTTCTCAACCTAATCTGTAAAAGAAAGCAGGTCGCCGTATTCAAAGCCATGACGTGCGTCTACTTTGTCACGACCCCCATTAACAAAATTATTTTCTACCTGTAGTGGACAATGAATGGCGTCTTTATCTTCAAATTTTCCCATAATATAATGAAATGTTCTAGACGAGTTTTGTGATTGTTGAATATTACTGAATATTGATCTCTTATGCGAAAATGCATTTTACATACCGTTTCCAGACTCCCAACCACAGCCTATTTTTATTTTTTAATAAATACTCTTTTTATAGATTACATAATTATGATATAATTTTGTGATTAGTACAATATTTAATTTAATATTTATTATAGACGTTTGTAAATTGTGTATTTCACTGAAATACAAATAATTTATTCTTAAATAAGAAAGGTGACCCTGAGGGCGGCCTATTTGGCTGCATCAGCACAATTTCTGCCACGCAAGTAACCCCGCTCGCTTTTTGTGCTCAAACATCGCACGTGCCATATATTAAAGAAGGTAATTTAACATTTTGCTGCTAACAACAACTGCGGTTACGCTTCATCAACTTTTTTCGAGGGCTTGTACTAATTATTTGTTTAAATAAGGTTATACAAGTCATTTTTCATATACGCCCTATTGTGTTGAGGTTCCTAGACGAAATACTGGAATCACCGGCATATAAAGCACAGCTTTAACATCACCGCTCCTGGATCACTACAAAAATTAACAATTTAGTAAACTACCTAATGTTAATCGGTCAGCCTTATGTTAAACTTCACGTAAACAATACATACGTATACTTTGTATAATCAAAGGCGATATAAACGAGCATGTTATAGATCGTAGTTAGTATAATGTTCACTAAAATATTCAGTTACGAAAAGTTTTCCTCAATTTTCTAAAAGCCATATTAATTGAGAGGGAAAATCTAATGAGTTAACTAAAAGATCGATATCATAGTTATTTTACAACATAACTTATTTTTTGATAAGCTGATTAATTAAATTATAATGATAATAATAGCTAAGATGATTTCGTGGCATAATTAAACGCGAATTCAACGAAAGAGCAAAGCGAAGCAAACAAAAACTGAACACAAATATTTTCTCGAAAAGAAAACATTTAAAGGAGAGAACAATTTATTAATCTCCAGTTTAAAACTCGAACGACGCTGAATACATTTTTCTTCGGCAATTTCTTAGTTAAAAATGGCGGCCTTTCACCAATTACGTCGTTATCTCAACTCTAACTGAATAAAACTCGACGACGTTTCATCATTTTCGCATGGGGAAGTTTTAGTTAGTTTTTGTGAGGCCTCCTGATTTATGAGTGAGCGGGCTCACGGCTCCACCTCGCGGCTCCTCGCCGAATTTGTTTTACACTTGACGAATGTTGTTTGTTTTTTAATTTGCATGGTACGGCTTATCTGTTAAAGGCCCTGAGGCACCTTAGACGTTATCATTTTTGTTTTGTGTTTTTACTACCTTCCTGTTGGTGTACTGAATGGTTTGTATGTAACTGATGGATTTCCAGTATTTCTATCTAATATTTTTATATTCTTTATGCATGTTATTACGTACGTAACATGCATACGTACAACGTGCAACATGCGTCTAGTATTTTGTTGCATCTTAAAAGGTGGGAGAAATTTCTATGATTACTTAAAATTCCGTCTGGGTCACGTACCATCGCTCATAGCAAAAAATTTTCGACGTCAGTTTTATTGTCTACTTACAAAAACATCTATAACGTATTATTCAATAACTAATAGTGGGAAGTAGTTGAAATATCAAGTGAATCTCAAATCTGTTGACGATGACTGATATATATATGTATGTATAGAAAAACAATTAAAAATTATTCCTTTCTTGGACTAAAATAATGGAATGACCTGAAAATACTAAAATTTCGTAAGACCCTTATTTCATATATTAATAATATTTATTTCATCTGAACTACACCTAACTAATAAACTTATAATAGTGACTTTTAGTGTACATCTAATTATACTCTATCATATAGGGTACGTCTGCCAAAACGGTACCTATTCTCGTGTTTATAAATAATTAATTCCTTAATTTTCTATGTATTCCAGTCAGTCTAGACATTAATATTGTTGGAATTGATTATTCAAATTAGTTTGAAGTTTTGGCACAACTCTTTAGAAAATATTATGTATGTATGTCGGTGTATAAAACATTTTCGCATTTCATTGTATTGTATAATATTATACTTGAGTCTGGAGATATCATTATTCCAGGTATGTATTTATTGTGAATGTGTAAAACATAAGGTGTAACGTATGTATTTTTTAAGTCGCTCTTCCACCGAAGTGACGACGCTTAAAGAACGTACAGCGTCGTTATTTTTATGACTCTTCAGCAGTTTAAGCTATGAAAACTGAGGTGGAATAAAATGGTCCTAATGTCTTAAGCTTAACAACTTGAAATAACATCCCTTTATTGAAATATTAATTAAATCAACATTTTATTAAAAGTAAACCTAATTTCAACACGCCCTTGTGAAATGCTGTGATTTCGGTTTTTAAATTTAAAATGTTTCTATTACTGAAGAAGTATAAAATAGGTCACCATATAAAATTAACATCAATTTTTATGACTTATTCGAGATTTCTCTAATCTAAAGAAACTTCCATGTATAAATTATTACACTTTCAACTATTAATAATATATTAAAATGTTATTATTGATACAGATTGGTATTTTAAAAAATATTACATCTTCTGATGGAGAGGCACCGGCGGACTCGTCGGGGCTCCGTCTGAATATTTAACGCGCTGCCGTTACGTGGCCGCGCCTCGCTAGGTGACTGAATTTACAGCGCACTCCGATAGTTTTATGTACTTCGATGTAGCGACAAAGTATTGCCTCGCATCTATAATGAATACCTTACGTAGGAATGGCTCAGTGCTTGTAGTCTACACGCACTTCGTAACACATACCTTACACCCTATCTCTTTATAGAACCCATCTCCATATAGATGTAACTAACGTATTTTAATAGAACGACAAACTAAACACAACACAAAATAAAAAATACACAATAATTTTAAAATCGAACGATAGATATTATAAATGAAAGGAAAGCGAATATTAAAGCAGAAAAATGGCCAACGATGAAATATCTCGACCATAAAATCGGTAATAGATGAAATTGTAAAATTCAAAGTATTTTATTTCTCTAGGATAGTTGTGTTGTTAAAATTAAAAATGTTGATCCAAACTTCATTTGATTGGATATTAGGGTAGGACCAACACAGTGAATTACGTTATTTAATATTCAACTCAATATAGGGCAAGAGACGAGTAAAAAGCCTTCTGAAAGTTTCGACTGGACTTTTAAGCTTACTAAAATATTTCTCAGAAATATAATATAAACAAACGGTTCAACAAAAGTTTAGGTTTTGGTAGACATCCGTAACAAGTCTGATGTGGCCCTCTCCGGCACATCGCTACACAATAAAAATATATTATTCAAGTACATAAAGCGCAGCCTACTCTTCGTCAGTGCAGTGATCAGCACGCGACTACAGACGACACCGAACTATAATATTTTGATATGATAATCATAATTTTAACTTAAAATACCTTTCGTGGTCATCTATTGAATGTTGCACGAAGGTCGGCCGCGAAGTAGAGAAAAAGCCAAAGGCGCTTGACAGAGCAGCCGAAGCCACTATGGCGACGCCTATGGTTCACATTAGCCGACCGTGTAGTGTATAAACTATTACTCATTTGTGTCAGTTCTCCACACTATTTTTTTCTTTTTAGTTAAATTTCTAACAATGCGAAAAAAACGTTTCTCTTTTACCGTGGCTTCTTAAAACCACACAATAATTTTTTCTATAATAGTTAATAGTTACATAAGCGGTCCACTTGAAACACCTTAAAATATTCCTAGACTATTATTTTCATCAACTTTTATATTAAAAAATTTAAACACCGCTAAAATTTAATTTTCTCACACAAGTTTCCAATTAATTTAAAATCATTAGGTGTACTCCACTGAAAATAGTTTAGAAACTTTTTAATAATTATTATGGAACTAATTAAATTTAAATAGCGCATCCAAATATTATATATCATTGTAGATACTTCGTTACCGTGTTTACATAATCCGTTACCTGAGCTTTAGCGCTTTTCGCTTCTTAATTTGTAAGTGCAACTTAATTTAACGAAACGCGCCTTATTGGCACAAGCCATTACATGTCTTTTTGCTTCACGTAAGATTATATTAGAGGAAATTCGATGCATTTATAAAATAAAGTCTAGAAACACGAATAAAAAATAGTTTAGTTACACGAGATTACAGATTAGATTAACAATTATTTCCCTATCTAATCTGTGAACTCTATATCACTTATATTTATTAATACTAATTATTTTGTAATCGACAAATAGACATAGAGCTTGTGAAAGCGTACACATAGTAATTAATGTAATATTAGACATATAAACAAAAATATAACCATATATTGACTTGGTTTTTATATTTGTGTATGTAAAACAGTTCTATACGAAAGTGCGAAGTGTTGCGAGGCCGCGCTCCACTCACCATACCCGTATCGCATATCAGCCGCGTATCGACAAAAAAGTAGACTTATTTTATTTTTCTGATCACGGCTTAATCGTAAATATGAAGGGTTCCGCACCTTCTGGCAGCTATTGCAAAAAGAGCGCGCTCCATAAAATATATAAGGGAGTTACTGCGGACCTATTCTGAAACTACCTTCTCGACTTGCCTAAATTACAATACATATGTCTTTCTCTAACCGGCAGATCGCGATAGAGACACACTCATTTTTGGTTTAACAACGAACCAGAATAGGTTCGTATTACTTATACATGAAGCTATATGTACTTTCTACCTGTTTTATTCTCGAATAAAGTACGCTCGGGGGAATTTTTTCGACTGTGTGGATTAATTATAAGCTAGCTGACATTTGTGCGACACAAAGACGCATATAAGTTGTCGGATATCTGGGATTACGTCTGCTTTATGATGTGCCGAAATTCCTTTATGGCTGAGTGTGCTTGTGCACCTGAGATATATTTTGGTTTTTACATAGTATTAAACCGATCAGATTATTATAACTTATAGATTCCTTAAAAAACCCAAATAAATAGTAAATTTACATAATACCGGATAATATAATTTATTTCAAGCTTTTATTTTCTAACTAGCTTCTGTCAGCGGTTTTGCTTGCTTTCTTTTCGATTTTTACACCTTGGGTTACGTTATTGGACTTTTAGTAAGGGATCCCTACTTCTTTTTGATAATATAATATAGCCTTCCTCGTTCAATGTACTATCCAATACTGAAATAATTTTTCAAATTCGACCAGTGGTTCCTCAGATTAGTGCGTTCATATAAACAAACAAACTCTTCAGCTTTATAATAATATATTAGTATACCTATAGATTCGTTTAGGCGAATTATCAATATAACGCGATGGATTTATATTTAAACTGTATTTACAGGACTGTAATAACATAATGACAGACAGACAATGTGATAAGATTCCGAAACAAAACCGTGAACATTTAATGCTCACTAATATTTAGGAATGGTCTAAAACAATTATTTTCTTAAAGAAACCGACTCGTTTTCAAAACTCGCGGTTGGATCGTTTTAGATAAATAAATTTAATTAGACGAGCCAAGAGAAGGGTGAGCTGGTTAGTCGTTAGCACTTCGTCGGTCACAGAGCCGCGATAAATCCCCGTCAAACACAATGGTGGCTTCCTTAACTTTCACCGGCCTATAACGAGTTTTTAACTTTGTGCCAAACCGAAAAATGTCTCCAACCCGGTTCTGATTGCCTCGACGCGTGAGAGAAAGCGAGGGACTTATAACTTTTTATTACTTAAATTATTTTTTCTTATCAAAACAGCGAACGCGTTCAATAACTAACGACCAAATGCTCGTCAGCAAGAAACAATGAAAATAAATTTTTACTTGGTCTTGTTTCGAAAATTATCGCGACGGTTTTCATATGCTTTCTATGTAAAAATATAAAACTTACTCTTTTTTTATTTTCTTAAATACAAATAAAACGCTTGTAAGTTAGACCGACGCGATAGATTGGGACGATTGAAGAAAATTACGAGAGCCCTTCTTTCAATAAAAGTGTCGGATTTTGAAATATCGTGCATCGTTCTTACTGAAAGTTTAATAGCCTCGTATAAATAAATGTAAATGAATCCAAATAATTATCTTGTTAAAATTATAAATAACATGTCAAAACACAACTGCATTGTCAAATAAAAAATATATTGACACTTATTTGAAACATCGTATATCAAAAGGATCATAAGATGAAGAAGTCTAGTTCGACAAGCATTATCTCGTCTTGAGACAGTTCTAAGCGATCAAATTCTCGTGGGACTACTGAGGGAATCTGGTTAATTGAAGACTAACGCAAGTTAATACATTCTTGGCATCACATTTACTCATTTATTTAGAATACTACTCTTAAGTAAGAAATAGAAATATTATTCCCCTGGTTTTTAGTTCAGGCCTACAACATGAGAGCAACGGACACGTATAAATCTGTGTACATACAAATATATTAATAGCAATGTCAGGACTACGAGTATGTACTGAGCTGTGGTAACTTTAACTTAGCTGTCTGACTGCAACAGTGTTACATGTCGTTCCATTAATAGTATAGCCTAATTGCCTACTTTATTCCGACCACCGCAAATGACATTCGGCCATCTGCGTCAGTGTTATACAATATTCGTTTCGCGAAGTCCAGTAGTGCAGAGGAAGCTAAGTTATATAATTAAATCAGTTCATAACAAGGCTCGCAGTTAATTATTGAAACAATCCAAATAAACTTTTATGCAAACGTTTGTTTATCCGATATTTATAAAATCTAAGTATTTGTACAAAACCAAGTAGACCGTTTTAAAACGCGTGACGAAACAAAAAGGTTTTGAATCGAAAACAGCTGCGTATCCCCCGACGGGGCAGCAGCGCTATAAAGTTTTTGAGTTGCTACATCAAAACCTTAGTTGAAGTTAATTTACCGTAATTCCAATTTCCTTTGAAGTGGATTATCTTTACATATCGATGCACTTTCCCATTGAATACTAAAATTTAATAGCATATACCTAATTCTGAACACACGGATTCTGTCCTTTGCTTCACAAGTCAATAAACTTACAACTGAAAAATAAACGTTAAAAATGCTGAGACTTTTCCAAGTATTGTTGTAGATTTATCGCGTTCTACAGCAGATTTTCAAAGTTTAAGATTTTAGGTGGCACCTAAGTTTTATTACAAAAACATGGTATTGACTTCATGATTTTCTTATAAACTCGTCATTCCTTTAAAGCTTATTGTCGCTTTTTTAAATTGAATAATTATATGGCTTTTATTATAGTAATCTACGTTATATCTGATAACTAGTTTCTGCCAGCGGATTCGCTCGCGTTCTTTTCGATTTTTACACCTTGGGTTACGTTGTTGGACTTCTAATAAGGATCCCTATTATTTTTGGAAAATATTAAAAGCTCATAAATATACTATTCCACACTAAAAGAATTTTTCAAATAGGACCAGCGGTATCTGAGATTAGCGCGTTTAAACAAACAGACGAACTCTTCAACTTTATAATTTTAGTATAGATTCATTGCATAGTTAATATGTTTGTTTCTTTCGAGCGACAGCAAGTGACGGAATGAAATGACGGGTTATTTGGAGTGGAAGGGATTCCCCGCTGTAACCTTGTAATGTTAAATGTCAACTCATTGCTACAGGCCTTCTTCACGCTAATTACATCTGCGAAGAGTCTCAAATAGCGGGTCAGACCCTCTTGCTTTTATAATTATTTACAGTTGCGCAGTTGGGTCAACATTTATTTCTATTTCACGCTTTGCCCTGGCTCTTACGAAACTTCATTACTATTATTTATTTCTCGTGAGCAAGGAAATTATATTGTAACCTTTCATCATTTCATGTAATTTAACCAAAGATAAATAGCAGTTTTTTTTTATTATAACAGATTAATCAATTATTATCGACTACCTAACAATATCTATACCAGCACTAATAACTTTATAACACCAGCCATCTTCTGAAATCAAAAATTTTCGGACACTGGTAAAATTTCGTGAAGCCCGTAATCGAGTTATATTTTTTTTAAATACATTTTGACTCTTCTATTCGTTGTTAAGTTTATTTGTTAATACAGAACTCAATTACTAAAAATATTTCGCATTTCAAAACCACTGTATATAACCTGGAATATTATATTTATTTCCTATTCTTGAACAGATATACAAGTTACTGCTTCGTTCTTTATTATAGCTGTAAACAGTGAGAATACAACGCGGTTGCGCGGCGGGCTTGCTACGGCGCGACACGACTTTACGATCCAAATCTTTATGTATCGATATCGATATACGAGCTATCTGTTTAACATACTCAAGCATCTTCTTTGTTTACGTCAGTACTTTGTATTCTTTTAAAGAAAGATATGAAATCAAATACTTTTGAATTATAAACAAAATAATGCTGAGTTTATACCATATCTTTAGAGCAAAATTGTTATTTGTAATCGAACTATGTTTATATAAATCTTAACATTGTATAAAAAT
>JAOSYY010000016.1:10101661-10115203 GCA_025727935.1 Hebomoia glaucippe
GTCGAATCAGCCGCCTACCCTCCGGTTACGGCGAGTAACACGAATCGGCCGCCTACCCTCTTCTACGGCGCGTAACAGAATATTATAATCTAAACTAGTAAATTAAGAAATTTTAAAATATTTCTATAAAAGTATTTACTTATGTCATGTAATAATATTATTTGCTTATGTCCTTAATATCGCTATAAAATACCTATTTTATAAGTCTGTTCGCGATATAAACGCCGTACCAGTTCTTTAATTTTCTTAAATCACGTCCGAGGTTAAATTTTTACGAAACATAAGATTTTTAATTCGTGTCGAGACCTCTAAACTTAAAAAGAAAATAATATAATAATCTAAGTGAAGGCGGCTTCGACCGATCGAGAATAGAATTTAAATGAACTTCGCTTGAAGGAGGCTCGCCAGCGCCCGAACCACATTCGATTCAAGGCACGGCATGTTCATCTATAACAGAAAGGTAATAAAGAGTTAATGAGTCTCGTTTAAGATAAGAACCTTAGCTTTCCGTCAAATACAGATTTTTGTAAACGGTTATAAGTATATGTAAATTATACACGTAATGCAATGTAATAAAACTTTTGCTAATAAAAATAACGAATGATTTGATAGTTTTTGAGTCATAGAGTTCAGCTGAGTCTGTGAACAAAGAACAATTTCTAGGGAAATACCTAATGCTTTTGTCCTGGACAACTGTAAACTATAATAATATCCTGTACTAACATCTACTTATATAATTATGTATAAGTATTTAAAGTACCATCTAAAAGCGTTGTCTCCCGCCGCAATGGTGTATTATGACCCTAAACACGTCTTTGTCTACGACTCAATTATACCAATCACTTCTGAATTAAATTTCACGATTTTGTAAAGCCTCTTTTAAGTTTCACATTTAACACAATTAAATTGAGTAATATATTTCATCGCAACGTTAGCTTTGTTTTATATCAAACATATTCTAAACGTTCTATAGTAATTTATTTAGTCTCTCTTTAAATATACAATTAACAGCAGTAACTGTCCGTATTGCTAAGATGAAGTCTGATTATAAAAATTGTCATTCCTATTTTTAATTCCAATCGATGAAATTTTAATAAATACTAGAACTGAAACTATTTAAGAGAACAACCTTGCATAGCATATAATGTTAATGTTGTACGTATATGTTAGGTATTAAAAACAAAGTTGAAAAAAAAACGGTTGGTAATTTCAAAAATATTATAATGTCATTAATTTACAATTAAATAATATAAATATCTCTAAGATACATAAATACGAAATATAAATAGAATCATGATACTCTATAAATTTTAGGAATATCCTCTAAAGCCGCCCAGGAGCCTGCTTACAAATAGCACAGAGCAGCACATATAGCGATGCTTATTTTATGTTATAAAGTAGTTATCTGCGTCTGAATGATCGCTACTATTACAAATATATTTCTAAGTATTTGGCTATTCATAACTATACTAAATATATTTAATATTGTCACGAGTACAGCAAAAAATTTTTAATTAACTGTTTATTTAATAACTTAGTCTCGTAGTAGTGCTAATGTTATATTTAAGAGAAATCATTTTTTTCCAAGCAAATCGTCCAGCAGGTCCTGGTTGGTGAGATGGTCATCTGACAGCACGCGCTGCGATAACATTTTAAAGTCATCTTGTAGGCGTGCTAGCTCGTACGTGGGTAGGTCTCCACTTGCATTGAGCAGTTCATGAGCGCTGTCGGCGACTCGTAGCTGCCCCGCCAGGCGGGACCCAACATTTTGCGCTGCCGACAGCTGTTTCACATGCCCATCAATCGCTCGTGAACTCTTCTCTATGTCTTCAAAAAGTTCCTTACAATACTTATTCACAGATTTACCAGAGAGCTTTCTTTCTATGATATCGCCTTCATGATTAATTTTATGCTTCTCAACTTCACTCCCGGTACCATGGCCCACGACGCTACCGGACATTTCTTCAGTATGTACCGACCCGTAAAAGGACACAGTAGAATGCCTCCGTCCTCTAGACTTAGGACGTTCTACATCTTCGACTATCTGCTCCTCTATAGTATCTTCAGAGAACTTGGTACTTAAAGCACTCGAATTACGCAAAATGGGTTCTTCGTTGTTTTTTATTTTATTCATTAAATCTATTTTCATTGCGTTTATAGATTTTTTCTGCGGGTCTTCCTCGAACATATCACTCGGTGGTCGATCATCGTTCACAGTCAAGTCGGCTATTCCATCCTGAACTGTTTTAGCAAGCTCCAAAACGATATCCGACCCTTTGGTCTTTTGTGCTCGACTGGGAGTGGCACGCGAGCTTGGCACACGACGCGACCGCGTCTCTGCCAAACTTCCTGCGTCGTCATCTTGAGACAGGGCGCTACTGATTGTTCGGGAACTCTCACAAAGTTTCGATAAAATCTTATGATCAGCCTGTAACTTCATATAAAAATCAGTTAACAAGTTCTTTATTAAACAATATAAATCATTTTATCCACATACGTACAGTGTGATCATCAGTTGAAACAGCTGCTTTGCTTAGAGATCTACTAAGCTGTCCCAGAGAAGCAACTTTTGTCGGAGATCTGACACCAGCGCTACGGCCAGCCGCCGTGCTCATCATTTTTTCTTTCATCTGTAAATAAATGCCGCTCTTAAAAGTTCCAGTTAAAAAGTCTGCAATAAATCAATGTTATGCTGATATTATATCATCGATTTCTGAATATTGATATAGGTATTCTATAGGTATAGAATACCTCAATGATAGTGGAAAGTTTATCAGCATTACTGATCGCCAGATCGAGGTCATGTCTTGTATCTTTGTGCTTATTAATTTCCAGCTGAAGTTGATGTTTGAAGTTCTTCGCTTCGAGCGTGACGCGGCGTTGTAGCGTACCGATCGTCTCTTGCTGCCGCTGCACCGTTGCTTTGAGCTCGAGCACTTGAGCTTGAAGTTTCTCGCGCTCTAGAAGATTTCTAAGTAACACAGGTTACAGGTTAGTATCAATAACGTATGATTACACATATGGGAATGATTAAGAGCACCTGTCACGGGTTAAGTCCAATAGGTGACGGTGTTCGTCTCGCAGTGCCTGCAGCTGCTGGTCGCGCTCGCGCAGACGTGCCTCCAGGTCACGCAGCTGCTGTCGAGCCTGTTTGTACTTAATCTGCTGGACGCGCATCTCCTCGTTGTGCGAATTAAGCACTTGCGGTAGCTCCGCATTTGAGTTCTCATACCTTATTATAGACATTTCATTATTTTTAAATATGACCTTAATTAAGAAATATCATTATGTAATATTAAGTCTCTTGAGTATATTCAAAGAGGATCTACATAATATTCACATATACAACTAATGTGCGGATTACCTTTGAAGGGCGATTTCTTGTTTCTTTTGCAGAGCACGAAGGATTTTGTTTTCATTAGTGAGCTCCTGTAAATAAAAATCTGGTGTAATTAAATGACACTAGTTATGACTAGTAAATCTATTTTATATTTAAAGATGTAGTTAGGTATTAATTTATTATATTCAGATGCTGTAGTAAGATATAATGGTGCAGACCTGCAGGTGATAGTGTGCATCCGCGAGCTGGTTCTGTAGCTGCTTGACGCGGTGTGTCTTAGCAGAAAGCACACGTTGTGTCACGAATTGCTGCTGTTGTTGTTGCTGCGTGGACATTCCGAGTGCCAGACGCAGCGGGTTCATGCGTTTGCGCTTCTGCAGCAAGTTCAAACGAGAGTTGCTGCTGTATACGCTCTCTAAAGAATTTCTGTAAACGGTTTAAAGAACGAAAAAAAAAAGTTAATGTTATCTTTGTCATTGCAATTTTAAAATATTGCATCTTTTCGTCTAAATATTAAAGCAAGAGAAGCTGAATTATAAATACATTATATCTAAATGCCCGCAGTATGACTGTATATCAAATGGATACTAGGTATAACGAAAACATCGAATACCTTTGATCCTTTCGTTTATCTTCCGGTGCTAAACTCAGAACTGACATACTGTGTTACATCAGCTATCCATTATGCGATGAAATTATTCTTGTTTCAAGTTTATTTATGTTCACAGCAGGCACTTTCGAATGTTGTGTTAAAGTTACCATAGTAACCGCCACACATCACACACGCGCGCCATCTTTCGGCTGGCGTAAGCACCTTATACTCGAGCTGTTGTGCAGCTTAAAACTCAACATTGTATCCTAACTATACCAACGCATCGCACAAGTATTCGTACAAAACTTCGCAATCAACATGAGGGATGGTTTTTCTTAATGTTGGCGTTGACAAAAATTTACGTATTCGTTTGTAATGTGGTTTATTGTTGAACTCATTTCTAAGCTTTCGACATAGTAGTGTTAAAAAAGTATAAGTATGGATGTACGTCAAAATAATTTTTTTTTTGGTTGCTTGCAACTGAACCTCAACGTAATTCATAATTAAACGATGTCCTAATTAAGTATAAGAACACTTGCGCATTCAGTCATCTAGGATAATAAAACTAACTTGGGTGTCGTACAAATAACAAATAAATAAAACACAAAAAATAAACAAAATAATATACTTAACATCACACTGTACATACAACTGTATTTACATCCTCCTTTACGTAATATACATTTTTTTATTTCTACAACTCTCTTATATCACAAAATAGCCTCACTTCGAAAACGCATCTCCCCGGAACCCTCTCCGCCTATTCCTGTATTTAAATCTCAATGTAGCATTTTGTACACAGAAGAAAATACTGCACCATTATCAGCGTGCCTCTCTCACTCACCACGCCATGCTTATTTGAACTCGGAAAACAAATGTAGTTGTTACAATTAAATTTTGACAAGACTTCGTATAACGACGGCGCCTTTACATGAGCTAGTTACATCGGCACGTAGCTCTGTGCAAGTTCACGTTACAAATAACATCGCCGCTATAACATCTAAATATGCACAATGGATTTTAGTTAATGGCGATTAGTTTGTAATGTAGCAATTCGAAGTGGAAGCCCGTCAGGCGCGCGGCAACGGATCTTTGTTCTGACGATCCCAGAGGCGCGCGTACAAAGAATCAGGCTGCGCTAGCAGCTGCGCGTGTGTACCCCGCGCCACCACAGCGCCGCGCTCCAGCACTAAAATCTCGTCCGCATCCGCAACGGTACTAAGACGGTGAGCGATGCACACGGAGGTACGACCCGCGGTGGCCGCGCGTAACGCTTGCAGGATGGCATGTTCGGTCAATGAGTCCAAGCTCGAAGTGGCCTCGTCGAATACAATTATGGGAGAATTCTTGAGGATGGCGCGTGCAATTGCCACACGCTGCTTCTCACCGCCAGACAGCTTGAGACCACGTTCGCCGACCTGCGTGTCATAACCCTTTGGCCACGTGAGTACGCTTTCATGCAGCTCAGCTAACTTGCTAGCGCGATAAACCGCCTCGCGCGACGCATTAAGATCGCCGTAGTGTAGATTGTGGAAAATGGTGTCGTGAAAGAGGACGCAGTCTTGCGGCACGATGGATATAGCGCGGCGCAGGGAAGTTAGCTCCACGTCGCGAACGTTATGC
This sequence comes from Hebomoia glaucippe, assembly GCA_025727935.1. NCBI lineage: Eukaryota > Metazoa > Arthropoda > Insecta > Lepidoptera > Pieridae > Hebomoia > Hebomoia glaucippe. The sequence continues at coordinate 10,107,217 of JAOSYY010000016.1, forward strand.
CCTCCGACCAGGATGTTACCCGACTGCGGTTCGAAAAAGCGATACAATAGCCGCACAAGTGTTGATTTGCCGCTGCCAGAGCCGCCAACTACGCCCACTTTGCTTCCCGGTGGCACGGTCAATGACAAATCGGTCAACACCGGCTTGCCGTGGACATATTTGAAGCTCACGTTGCGGAACTCTATGGCGGCCGACTTGGGGTCCAGCACCAACGGAGGCGCCTTATCCACCTCCTGCGTCAATGAGATAGACGTTATATAAGGACAGACATAAGCGAGTAGTAATGCGCTAGAGAAACGAATTCGTACCCGTATACGTGACTGCACCGTCATAAGAGTGAACATGGTCTGCATGTCGATAAGTGCCTGCCGCACCTCGCGATACACGGAGCCCAAAAAGCCCAGCGGAATAGATAGTTGAAACACCAGCCCATTCACCATCACCAGGTCACCAACCGTCATATTACCTGCACACCACAACACAGAAAAGATGTTTGTACCAACACAGGATTTATAAATTTATTAGAAATTATATTAAATAATGTTAGCTTGTGTGTTTCCATAAGAAACTTTTAAAGATAAACTTGATGAATTTCAACATGAACAATATCTTTTTTATTTAGTCGGTAATGAGTAATGTTATTCGTAAATTTTATTTTAGTAACCAATACAGACCATTCCCTCCATTATCAAAAGGACCTTTTTAGCATTTCACCATATATGCTCACTAATTAAGTTATTTTAACTATCGTATACAAGTTATTATTAAGAATAACCATACATATAAAATACATGCATTGTGTGTTTATGATGATTTTACTTTCTTTAAGGTTTGATAAAAGATATGTAAACTTTTTCCTCTTAATTTTTATCGCTTTAAAGTACTTTAATACCTTTGGCAATCTCCTGTGCTGCACAGAGCATGATGACGCTGAGACCGGCACTAAAAATAGCGTGCTGTCCAAAGTTGAGCAACGCTAAGCTCGAGGCGGTCTTGAGCGAGGCGTGCTCATAGTTCTGTAAACTCGCATCGTATTTCTGTAACTCGTACTTTTCGTTGCCGAAATATTTGACGGTTTCGTAGTTAATAAGCGAGTCCACCGCTTTGTTACCAGCCTCGTTCTCAGCACGATTCATATACACACGAAACTTGGTACGCCACTGAGTGATGGCCAGAGTGAAGGCTGCATACACGCCCACGCAGCTTACTGCCACGCCTGCGAACAGCGCACCTCCTTTCATGCCCAAGATGGAAGAGACCAGCGCAAGCTCAAATATTGTTGGAACGATGTTGAACACCATTGCCGACAGTACGAAGTTGATGGCGCGTGAACCGCGGTCGATCGTCTGCAAGAATAACGTACAGATAAACGGAGTACAAACATACGAGTATATACACGGTTAAGAAGCAAGCACCTTGGAGAGGGCACCGGTCTGCCGACCGAGGTGAAAACTTAGGTCCAGGTGGTGAAGATGCGTGAACACGTTACAGGCGAGACGCCGGATGGAGTGCTGCGCCACGCGAGCGAACACCGCGTTACGCAGCTCGTTGAAGCCGGCTGCAGTTGCGCGAGCCAGACCGTAGCCTATGAGGAGACTGAAAGCGGTCGTCCCCACAGCCTGTGGTACAGTGGCCATGCCGAGCAGCGCCTCACTTCCAGCCGCCTGGTTCACCTCGTCTACCGCATATTTGAACAGGAACGGCACCGTCACGTTCATAACCTTGGCGCCAAAAAGCAGCGACAGAGATACCATGACTCTATTCCTGATCATTGCATTGTCCTGCAAAATATGACAACATAATTCTCATCCGCCCACTTAATGTTCTAAACTTCTCTACAATTTCTTTTACCGCCACTAAAAACTAGAAAAAGTTACCTTGGGCCACACATACTCCATCATCCCCCGCACCATATCCATCCCAGTGACTGGCTTAGCATCTCCAAGGTTGATATCTTCACGAGCCAAAACAGATGCGCCTGGATGAAAGCAGTCTCTCTTTTGGATACCTAGGAGTGGGACACAATATCAGGACAGGAATGGATGTAAGTAATGCTAAGGGAAGGAAGCGGAGAAACAAAACAGGGAACAGTGCAGGGATGGAGAACTGCTCAACCAGGCATTATTTACACAAGAGCACTATGAAAATAAATAGTTAAAAATTTATGAAAAATAAACAATGCAAATATGAAACTACACAGACTTTAAAGCTTCATCACTAAGAAATAGAATACAAAAACATGAAGTATTCTATTATCCTCTACAAAGGAAGAGACATTCAACATATGATAATGTCTGATGATTAAGTGTAGAAGTCTGACCACTGCTAGTACATTTCTTGCTACCCTGTTTTAAATTATGAGACTGATATTTTAAAGCATAATTGAAAAAATATTTTGAATTATGTGATGTTATCCCATTACATAATTGCGTTAATCATGAAAAAGAGTGCTTAATGAGCATACAGAGCAGCAAAACATAAATAACAAGTTATTTACATATGCTAAACTATCTCTATCATGTATTTAAAAAAATAAACGAATTAACAAGATACTGTTAACAACTGACATAAACAATTTATAACTATGTAGGTTATAAATTCCTCATGCCACCATAAAAAAACTGCAAATTCCACACCTGTTGATCTCTTTTATCAGGTGTTACATAATTTAATACATATCCATGAAATCTAGTTATATTATTATTCACTTGGCTTGCATAATAACAATATGAATAATTTGTTATTCCAGCACCTTAAATTTTAGTCTTCTATTCTTACCACCAAATTATAATTTTCGTTTAATTAGTTTGGACAGTGTTTCATGTTCAATTTTTTGATACTTTTTGTTTATGAGAGTTTTCTAGTCAGTCATGACAATTTTACTCAATTTATTTGATTTATTTCCACAATTTAATTGTTCAGTAAGTACAGAAAAAACCTTTGAATAATTTATTCCAGATTTAACAGAACAAAGATTTTCAAATGACGCGATGTGCTATCAAAAACCTTAGGCCAAACAGCTAGAGCCCTTAAGAAATATTTGCTACAGGAAACATTAGAAACCACAAGGTCAAGGCAATATTGCGCAACATAATTGTCACTCATCCCCGGACGGTGCTTTGGCCTCTAGATTGTAATAAGTCTACTATATAAGAAAAAATATATAATATACTTATTAATTTATATTCGTCGTCGCAACACTAACTTACCAACTGGAATTTTCCCCGTTTTAGGTTTATTAGCCAAAACTGCTGCCAATACATTTTTGGCTGAATCTTGGCCATTGAAGTTACTCGGAGATGATGTTGAATAAAACTAAAACCATAAGAAGGGGCAATTAAATTCACAATTCTCGATAAAATAGTTTTTAAATATGAATGCTAAAGCAGTGTTATAAGAACAGTTATTACATACCCTAAAATTACTTGCAGCTCCACATTGACGGTATATAATATTTATGTATGGGTCATTCAATAACACTGATTTGCGGCAAAACGCTTTTCTAATTTTTTCATTATTTCGTAAAATTTTATCAAATCTTCTATTTGACAGCCGTAGAGCCGCCATGTTTAGCAGCAGTGCCTGGCAACTTTGTGTTAATTGTCAATTGACACAAACTAAGACCTTGTTTTTTATCTTTTAACAGATTAATGATAAATACGTACAGCATAATACTAGTACATAAGTAATTCGGTAAACTAGCGGTGCCCCGCGGTTTATCGTGTATTGATTTTACGTGTATTTTGTATATAATTATTATGAAAGATTACTGTAATATATGATAATAATGTCGCATATATTACCCAACCATAACATCAGCTATCTACCAGTGAAATATTCGTCAAAATCGGTTTAGCCGTTTCGGATATTCACACAAATAAGCACAACCTTTGCTTACATCACAGAACTACCTCAGTAAGGTACAGTTGGTAAGGCATCCGCGCGGTTAACATAAAGAGAAATCGTTATAAATTCTTTTATTAGTTTTAAACTACAGATGTTATAGTTTTTCAAGTGTTATTGACAACTTATTTTTATTTCCAGCGTATGGAATTTTGTTGGCTAAAGCAAAACGCACATTAGTCTTTTGAGTTTTTACCTTTTGCTGCTACAATTTAATTTTCTTACATGTCCTCACCTCTCTTCATAATTTTAAAGAACCTTCCTTTCCTCCCAAGATCTACTCTCTAATTTTTAATTACTTGTATGACTATCATACCACTATATTAAATGTTATTATGTAATTACTTTTTCTCTAATAATTTATATCACATTTTAGATTTTAATCATATATAAATAATTATTTGAAAATATATTTTGGAAGTCATCTTGAAATTGATCAGTAGCAGTAGATTTTATATTATAGAGTAATTTGGATAGACGGTAATTAAATCTCAAGGTTGTAGTATATTATTTAGTTACGATAAAAGTTCTTTGTACAATCCAGAATTAAATTAAATAAATAATTATCTTTACATCATCTAACATTTCATATATTTCTCTAAAATCTTAATGTATTGACACAGGAGTTCTATACAATTATTAAGGGTTACAGATGTTTCAAAATTTCGTAATTTACCAACAATATATTTAGTATCCACTAATTTTTTAACCAAAATTGGTTTAATAAAGTCAATTAAGTCCTGATCATAAGAGCATATAGCCGCAGAGTACAATAACTTACTAATATTCACATTCTTATTATAATAATGTTTAACAGCAACAAGTAAACCATACAAATTGAAACTTAAACCTGTTAAGTCAATGTACAAATCTTTATTCAGGTCATGGTTCATAATAAAATTGCACTGTTCTTGGGAAAGTTTCATCCCAGTGGAATGTAAAAATGAGAGAAATATATCATAGTCCAATGATATATAATCCAAGTTATTTGATGGCAAATAAAAACCATATTCTGTGACAAGTTTCAAATTATAACTATCCCCATAGCAAATAAATACTTGAGAATAGGCTTCAAAAGAAGTTTTAGTATAAATCGAAAAACGCACTTCTGAAAGTGAGGATTCCTTTAAGTCTAATAGAGGTATTGTTTCTAGTTCCTTATTAACAACTAATTTTGTTTCATTTTTAGTGTGAGCACTGTGATTGATCATATCTAAAAATGGACATAGAGAAATCTTAGTATTATCATTTATTATATTTAATATTGTGCTTTGCTTATGACTTGTGTTAATTAAATTTGATAAATCCATAAACACACATCTTGTGTTCACTGTAAAATAAGCCCAATCAAAAGCAGGTCTATTGAAACACTGAATTAGCACCTTTACAAATTTATTTTCACTAGTTGTAGTATTTAAAATATGTGAAAAAGTGTTAAATGCTATGTCTATTATATTTTTTTGTTTTTCAATCACAGATTGAATGTTGTCATCTAAAGAATGCTTCACATCATTTGATAAGAAATATGGCACTGTGTAAGCTTTTGGCAGACTTTCTAAATATAAATGCCATTTTGAATATTTACCTTGTACTTTTAAATAAAGTAAATAAAATGCGATCAAGGACTGAAATGTAACACTTTGTTGGTTCTCTACTAAACAGTTATTTTTGTTATCTAAGAATATTGCATTAAACGTCTTATCCATTAGCATCGTAGTTATGTTAATTGTTAAGTTCAAAGGTAAGTTTATAAGCTCTTCCCCTGCTTTTATTTTTCTCTTCGTGAGCACACCACGATTGCAGTCTGAAAACAACGCTAGTACTAATTTCTTGCATCTCCGCATTCCACAAGAAGACAGCCATGAATTAAGTAATATCAATTCGTTACAATTATTGCATGTCTGAAAATGTCGAGCTTTTTTGTGTTTTCTTCGACGTTGAGTCCTTCCCATTGTTTTCTTTTATGAATTTCTTATTTTTTATAAAATTTGCACAAGAAATCTAAATAGTATTAGGAACTAGTAAAATCACAAAGTGTACCTTTGGACAGATTATATAGAAAATAGGAATATGTTTTATTCATTTGATTTATCCATTACTTCTAAGTACGTATTCCGGATTCGAAAATAAAGTAACAACTAATTATAATAAAGAATAATCTTTATAAGAATTCAGAAGCACAGATTGCTTAACGTTTTCATAGTTGACAGCTATACTTTACAGTTAACAAAGAGTATAAAACTAAGTTTGTAAGAAGAATAGTATCTATAGTAAGGAATTGTCTATTGAAATACGGAATCTTTAGATAGCGCGTCGGTAGCGTGGTGCTGTTTTAAAGAGAAATAAATAAAGAATGAAAATAGATACCGCACAATTTATAATACACCAGAAAATAGGAAACAAATAAATCTGTTTCTTACGTATTATTTTCCCAACTAAATTACCAAATGTTTTAATTTTTTAATATCCAACTAAAATGGCATGCTTATTACTTAAATCCATTAACTTTTGTTTACGCCTCCTTTACAGTGGCGTCATTAACTCATCTATGGTCATTTTCTCCTATAAGATCTTCTACATTTTGTAATTTACATGCTTCATCTTACAGAGTATAGAACTAGCAATGGCAAACTAGACTTAAAAATATTTAATTTAAAGATTGAAGTAAATTAATATAACTCAAATTAATGCTTTGCAATCTTATGAAAGCCAACAAAAAAAATATGAATAAAAAAATATCAATACATTGAGATGTAGAAGATAAAAATTTAAAATACAATTTTGAGGTAGTTTTGTCTATAATAATAAAATCAACTGAAAAAGTTAGTAGATAGTATCAATACTAACCTTCTGTTTAAATGAGCAATTATGAGAATAAAAATGAGAATATTATATGAGAATAATACAATAATAATAAATTTATAAATAATTTGAGACCTGAATTATAAATATTAATTGTATCATCAAGTTTGAATTAACAAATTATTTTTGCAAACATTGTTTCAATATTGATTTTATTAGTCAGTGTGCTTTTTAACTAATATATATAATTAACAATTAAAAACTTAAAGAAAGCAGAATGAAAGAAAAGCATCATTGATCTCAATGAAACTGATATTCATTTTAGAAACTTTATCACTACACTTTAATTCAAATAGTATAATTACACAGTTTATCACTATCAAACTAAAACATTACATCCAAAATAATCTGGATGTTCTTTTATTGCAATAGCAATTCCTTTTTCAACAATTGGTGAAACAAAGCGATCAAATTTCTGGCCACAGCACACATAGACGGGCCTATGCAGGCGGGCAGACAGGCGGCGTGCCAGTCCTCCAGCTCCTCCTTCATCTCCTAGCAAAGTCGTGACTAACGATTCTCCAGCTTGAGGTAGCCCTAGAGCTACTTCTGTTAAATGAGCCTGCTCCCCACCAACCCACAATAACAGGGAACTGTCCATACTTAAAGCAGTTACTTTACAAATTTTTTCACCACTCCATACTTCAAAATTATGAACTTTCCAAGAACTTTTACGATATTCAATATGCCGCTTCGAAGTAATATTGGACGGGGAAAGTGCGTTTTCCATTGTTCCAAAACAAAACTAAACTGAAGACATGGCTTTCTTTGCATAAAATATAATTGAGAAACGTTTATTCTTAAATTTATTTACAAAAAGTACAAGTCACTTCAGTAATTCGGTTTCTCGTTAAATGTCAAGTTGTCATTTGTCAACTAACAACATAATAAAATAATAATTGTCAAAGTTTTGAGTACTTATGAAAATGACATGTTGTAGTGAATGACATCAAGTTATTCAAGATGCAAACGGTAACCACAAATTGTTTATTAAGAGAGAAAACTATTTTCATAGAAAAAAAACCTATAAAAAACACCACCAAAGAACTAAAACATCACAAAAATAATATTGTTGCCTTAATTTGTATAGAACTGTTTTGCTAATCAGTGTTGTTTTTTATACTGTAGGAAATAACAAATTAAGCAAGCGAACATACAGTTCATATAGTAAGCGAGTTCTGCCGCCTATGGTCACCTCTATAACTAAAACCAGGTGCTCTAG
>JAOSYY010000198.1:13142-31339 GCA_025727935.1 Hebomoia glaucippe
TGAAATATAGATTATGTGTTGTAATGGATAGTAACCTCCTATATCAAATGTTCCAGGTCAATGATTCTGAGTCGGCGGTCGAATGATGACGACATGCGAGATGGTTTTACAAAGTGGCCGTTCATGACTACTCACACATGGGGAGAATATCCACAGGGAACATGGACATTAGAAGTAAGCTCCTAAATATAAAATGAAAATACGTTAGTAATTGTCAAGTGGTTCTATTAAAACAGGCGGCAGTTTTAGATTTATCTGTTAGTGTGTGTATCGAAAAATATTTTGAGTAGTTCTGTAATCTGTACCTTCCTTATATATATTATAAATGCGAAAGTAATTATGTGTCGTGCTTTCACGCCAAAACTACTTAACCGATTTTAATGTAGTTGTGTACACAGATAGTCTAGAGCCTGAGAAAGGACACAAGGTATTTTGAATGCGAAAAAGTGTTGTAAGCGGTTGAAAGGGAAGTGAAAAGTTGTTTGGAGTTAAAAGCTAAAAAAATATTTTTAGGCTGTTGATTCAACATAAATTAATATGACATTCAAAGTTTGTATAAGTTTTACCCTCAAGGGTATAGAACAACAATAAGAAATAGGGGATGAAAACTACTCGAAAATAATATGATAGACAAGTAGAAGTACATGATAAAATCGACATGAACATTGTTTATTGTATTATAAATAAACAACTTATCAACTCCTTTTTGTTTCAAACAATACCAACTTAGCTTTGTGTAATATGATTGTGTGTGATAAAGCGATTACTGCTTATAAAAGTTGTAAATAATGTAGCGATAATCAAGATAATTGCTGGTTGGAAAATTGTTTCTTTTCGTTTCACTTTAACTGCAGGATAAATTATAATATTAAATTAATTTGTTTTTAAATAAAACATTTACCAATGTAGGCTCGATTTAATGGTGGTTCCGGGCCAAGTTCAGCATCAGGTTGGCTTCGTGGTTGGTCTCTGGTGCTGCACGGCACACGGGCTCCACCGTATGCTCAACTCCAACCGAAGGATCCTCACTCGAAGCTCGCGGTAGTCAAGAAAGCGCACGAAGACAACGCACTTAACAAATAAGCACCTAAAGTAGAAATGAGAAGACTTGTGTCGATTTTTTTTAGCAACAATTAATGTGATGTACAAACGAGTGAAATATACTTAATTCTATATTGAAAATGCCACTGTGTTATTAGGTTTCGTTTTTTTTTAAAGTTGAACGGCAAAAAAAGGAAAATCGAATCTAAATCATGTATCATCAAATTTGTGGCATGATCTTTAAATCACACGTTTGTACTCAATGTATTAAATATAATAGTAATTGACTAAAAAAAAACAATGGTTATCGTTTATCTAAAGAATCAAAATTTGACCAATTTTACACAGAAGTGTCAAAAATTATAAAGAGAATAGATTGGAAAATTGATTATAAAGTTTTCATATTAAACATTTTTTTAGTTTTAATCTTCTCATTTCTATAATAAGTAATAAATATAATATGATAACGCAAGCATTAATCAACTATTTATTTATTAAATATTAATTTATGGGTACCCTAAAGAATTTAACCTGTTGTTATTTTGAACATTTTTATTAATTAGTTATATAAAGTCTTATGTAGTCGTTACACAAAGATTAACAAAGGTTATATAATTAAAATTTCTAATCATTTGTATCTCTAAATAAAGCTACCTACTTATGTCATAAAGTAAAAAGTGCAGTAAAATAAAATAAGAAATGTAAACAAAATATTTTTATGTTACATTTTTATCTTTTCATTACAATTTATTTAAAATGAGTTTTCTTAAAAAAAGTTCATTACTTCTAAAAAATTTTATCGTAAAAAATAAAATCAAATTCAAAACTGAAATTCGACTATAGTCTGTTTTTGTAGTAGGATGCTTTGCTGTAAAAAATAAGTTTCTGATAATATCAGGGGTACCTTATCACCATGTTCTGGAAAAATCTAGTCACAACAATATTGTTAATCAATACAACTCTTCTTTGAAAATGATTAAAATGTTTTGTTCACGTTATTCAAAAATAAAAAAAAACATTTTTAATAAAATCCACAAATTATAAAGTAAAGAGGAACATATCAACTCTGAAATTCTTAAAATTGTTCAGAAGTTCAGGAAATTTACTCTTAACACCGTAAATAATCGCAATGCTTAGAACGTTATTTATATCATATTTAACCGTTTATATACTTAAATTACTAAACTGCTTTGAAGGTTTTTTTTATTCAAGTACACTTCTTTAAACCCAGCTAAAAGAAGTGTACTTGGAGCTCTTTATGGCCAATATCTTGTAACAGGTATAGTGTCATAAAATTTATAATTAATGTTAAAATATTATCGTTAAAAATATAAACTTCCTTTTGGGCCCAGCATGAAGCATTATTACTCTCTATATAAAAAAAAACACTTTATAAGTAATTAATTATTGTTAAATCATTAAAATATAAATTAAAATTTCGATTCCATGTAACTTTATTGCAAGAATATATAAAACATGTTGATAAATCTTTTCTACTGGGCAAATAAGTAGTTTTAAAACAAATTAGTATAATAGCTAAGCGCAAGAACATATAAAGAGAAATCTATTATGTACTATTATTATATTATATAGAAAATATAATGTGATTTGGTGTTGTATTTGAATTAAAACAAGTTTTTGTAATTAATATCCTTTCCCTTTAAAACCAATCGATATATTTACCCTTTAAGTCATTTATTATTAAAATTTTAAAGTTTGAGGCAATATGCAGACTTTGGGCGAGGAATTACAAAAAATAAACGTGTCGAAAACTCCAAAATTCCTAGACATAAATTGTTCCCAAAATTATATGATAAATTAAATAAAACACGTACATTATTACATCTTTTTCCCGTAGAGTTAGACAGAGACTATTTTCTACTCGCTACGATCCTGAGAAACTCTTTTCGTTTCCTCTGCTCCCATTAATGCTCGTCGATTGCACTCACTCTTAAGAGGGCTTTTTGTAGGACGTCCTCGATTTGATGTCGGTCCGCCTAGGCCGACCACCATTCACACTAGCCTTATATACCGGCTTTTTCAACCTACTTGCATTCCTTCTTCTACATTGCCAAACCACCGAAGCATCTCTTTCTCTATCATTACTACTTACTACAACTTCCATCATACCACACATCTCTCGTATGATTCAATTCATTAATAAAAGTTGGATATAAATAAATTTTATTGCTCAGTTATTAACGTAACAATTAAGTGAATGATATTAACAATGCAAGTAAAATCGTATTCGTCATAATTTAGATACATTCAAACTAGGTAATAATTACTTAGGTTTAGTATATCCTAATTATTAGAAAAAACAGCAATGCGTCACAACAAAACAACATATTTTTATATCATTAAAGTTTCTTATAATATCCTGTCAGTTAACAGCAAAATCTTTAAATAAACGTTCATAAAAAAGCGATTATTTTCATAGACAAACACAGAGAGTGAAAACAGTCTTATTAAAATCAAAATCACCTTATTACTTTAAGTACTTATCTAAATGATATAAACACTATTTACAGTTAAAACTGAAACCTAATATTATTGGTTCATCAAGGCACTTGTCTGATATTTTTTATCATACATCAAAATTCTAAATTACCGTCAAAGATGTCAATATTCAACATAATATACTGTTTTTCTGTGAATGAAATTATAGAAATAAATCATACCATGGATATATATTTAAATTCACTAAATCCTAATCTTTGAGTTTGAACAATAAAAGATTAAAACAGATTACATGATGTTTGCTCGAATCTATCTATAACTATTCTTTGTCCTCTTTATATACAACTTTTAAAGTTCAACAAATACTTATATTAATTAAACCTACAATATTTTTGCAACGTTAAAATTAAACGTGACTTCGTTGTTATGGAATCGCGTACATTTTTGTCCGGCATTTCATTTATTTGCCGGGCTTATAACTTTGTTTTATAGAAAAGACTAAACGCCCATCTCTGTGTAAGGTCGGCCATTTTGTCCGACGTCGACGGCTCGCTCTGAAATCCCGTTGAGCCCATTGCTGTGCCCACGGGAACTTAACTGTCAAAGATCTGTAAAAAAGGCCTATTTTAAACATTGCCAGGGATGCCATTTTATAATAATAATCTCATCTAAAGTGACGTTATTAAACTAGTAAATTTAAATAACGGTGTATCGATGGGTCATAGAATTGATTTCCACTGGGTATAACATATTTATGTCATATTTTTTGTTAAATAAACAGGCTATATGCACGTGTTAATCACTGCCTGGTATATATCGATGTCTGTTTTAAGTAAACATTAAGTAACAGCTCTAATAGCTTCATCAGTTGAAGTCTCTAATGAGGCTCATGCAATCTTTTTTAACATCACACAATTTTACATTTGTATATTATGATATCAAGTATTAATTACCCATAGTCTCCTGTTGCAACTCTAGTTTGTACGCCGGGTTATCGTAAGGCGGCAGCGATGACTCCCGGGGCGCTGTTGGCACACCTGATTTTAATGTGTAGTCAATGAAACTATTAAATAATATTAAATCTAATGTACCCAAGTATACAATAAAATCTCACTTCCGAAATTAATTGAAAGGTATATAATTTGAAGCAAGCCAAATAAACTCTGTTCTCTCAAAAGGAAAAGGAAACCAACATTAAATTAGTAAAAATTAATATAGAAACGTAAACAAATAAATACATTGTGCCCGAAAGTATTAACAGAAACCTGGTCTAGGATTCACTAAGACATATTAAATAAGTATATTTTTTATTTATGATCATTATTATTACTTACACGTTATAGGCACTGAATGCGGCCGATGTCTGCGTATGACTACTAGCAGTAGCAAAACTGAAGTGAGAGCTCCCAACGCAGCAATGACTCCAACAATAACCAACGCGCCATAGTAATCTCCACGGGGCGCACCTCGGCTCCCCGCAATTGATGACGCTTCTATTTCATCTGTAATTGATTTTTGAACTAGATGTACTATCATAAAAACCACGAAAACGTGAAGTATATTCACAAAAAGTTTTTAAATAATAACTATAATTAGGAGCTTTAGAAGATTTTTTAAGGATGAGCTTATGATATTTAACATTGGTATTAACTTGAATAACCTAACGCTTACTCTGGTTTCCCTTCAACACGTATAAATCTTTCGCCTTTTACCTAACGCTAAGCTGAATATAAAGACAAGTATTTATAATTTAGAATGTTATCTTTTTCTTGTTCAAAGTATTAAAAACAATACGTAAATATTTTCTTACTGTCAACGGGTTCCGGTGAGTCCAAAGATTTTGTGTGTATCTCTAGTACATTGCTAGTTTTCACTTTTCCGTTAGTCAAAAACAGCTCAAGCCATACACGACATCTGAAAAAATAATTATAAAGATTGTAATATATGAATTAATGATAGTATGTGTTTTAATCGTTAAATACATATTTTTAAAATATTAATATCTTTGAGGGAATATATTATTCCAGACTTCAAAGTTCACTCTGAATGAGAAAACGAAATCAAAGAATATAATATTATAAAGGTCTCTGAAACCGTTGTTTATATATACCTCTATCCTTACTAATAAAGGTGAAAGTTTGTAATATATATGAATGTTTGTTTTTCTTTCACGCAAAAACTACAGAACCAATTTTAATGAAATTTTACAGAAATGTAGCTAATACATCAGAATAACAAATAAGTTATAATTTAGAAAGATATTATGACATGGGTGAAACTGCGGGCTGCGCTTATTTGCTTTGTAATTGAATACTATGTGAGAGGAAAAAGCCTTACTTTGAATTTGGTTGAAGACCGATCAACGTAATCGCTGGCGGTAAATCTCTCGTAGCGAGTCTGAAGTCATCATGCTCTTTCCTATTGGCACCACAGGCATGAGCTGCTCGGTATACTCGTACCCATCGTTCAGCAGGAGATGGAACTCCATGCCAAGTCAACTCAGCTGCTTCTGAACCCACTGTACGCGCCTCAACTACTACTGTCCAATTGTAAGGATCTGTGAAATGAGGTTAGCTAATATTAAAAACAAATTGCACATCAACGTCTAAGAAAGAAACCATATTAACTATATTTAGTGGCGTTAAAATTAAATCAGTAACAAGAATCATAGAAAAAATAAATAAAATAGCAAGTAAATAGCCGATACACGTAATCTAAGTGGTATGTACGATGCTAAGTGGTATGTTATATTAAACAAGACAAAAACTTACCTATATATGGAGCTGTTGTAAATTCGACACGACCCGGGTCAAACAGTTCAGTGGCTGAGCGTGTGGGTGGGATAAGAATTAAAGAGGCCTCATATGTACTTCCTGGGCGCAGATCTAGAAGAATGGCTGCGGACCGACTGTGGTGAAGGAGCTCAGTCATGCTATATATAGGTGTTCCTACTGGACGGTACCTAAAATTAAATTTTGTTTGAGACATGTACCTTTCAACAAAGAATTAAGAATCTATAACAATATTATAAATGTGTCTCGTAGATTCAATTAGTAAAAGTTACAATCCGAATATCCTTGAAAACAATTTTCGCTACTATCAATTTATTGTGTCCAAAATTTGAAATCCAAAGCCTTCTTACCGGACTTGGATTCCGTCAATAAACTGCAGCTCGTCCTCAGTAAAGTGTCTCCAAGTAAGATGAGATGTAGTGTCGTTTACTTCTACTACAGTTAATTTAGAATTGATTTCTCTTCGTTTTTCTTCTGGCTCATCCTTAAAAACATGTTTAATATTAATTTAACATAAGGTTCCTTACAATACGTATTTTTTTATTTGTACTTACCGTTGTTAAGCCTTGCGTCCGAATAGTATATACTTTACTTTCAGGTTCAACTGGCAAGTTATGTAAATATAATTTTCCACGTATTTTATATAGCGTAGAAGGTTTAAGTCCACTTAAACGGAACTCCAGCCTAGGAGTGGTTAGAATTTCATCAGCAGGTGCAAAAACTTGCGAATACCATTGGGACATGTCTTCATCACTAAAAAGATATATACACCACGTAAACAAACGTCTTTACTACTCGTACGTGCATTTATTGTGGCACATTAGATGTTTAAATAAACATCCTTATATTTTATTATTTATTATTGTCAATTTACTTCATTAAAATATGTTAGATTTTGTATTTAATTCTTTATCGTACTTACTCTGTATCTGTGTATCTCAAATCCACACTACCCCTTAACCCAACCAAAACAGGAGGCAAACCAAATAACATTTTGATGCTGGTTGGAGAGTCGGATTGTAATGAAATAACTGTCAACTTCTTATTTTCTTCTCCAAAACTAGGTATTGGAAGTCCAGGAGGCAGCCCGGCAAGTGCCGGTTCCATAGGATTAACTGGACGGTGGATATTATTTTGATCGTAGTCTGGGATATCTTCTGATGGGTAATGATTTTGTGGTGGAATAGTGGGTATGAAGGGCGGCTGTTGAGGCGTTTGTCCTGGGAAACCCGGTATCAATTGTCCTGCAAATGTAATTTCATGTACAAATAATAAATAAAAAACAAGATCGATGAGGAATTTTTAAGTATTGAAGTATATTCTAGGAGACAAACGAGATAAAAGGGTAGACGTGCGATAGAAAAAAATGTGGTGTTTTTGCAAATATAGTTAATACAATATATTTAATTAGTGTATCAGTTGTATCTCTAAGAAAGATGTAGAAAGATGAGACACCAAGGCGAGGTCACTGACCTGCCGCGGTTGCTCGATTCTTTTCAGCCGATCTTCCAAGGTTTCTGTTCACATCGGTTTCTACTTCCATCTGACTTAATATATTTTCAAGGTCAAGTGTAGAATATTTATTTGTGGGATTATTTTTAATCTTTGTCTGGTCATTGAATGCTGAATGTAATCTGGTATTGGGAAGCGCTCTAAGTAAAACTGTCTCATAAGGATTAGGTGCTTTAAGAAGTATATGCTTATGAACGGCTGGTTTCCATGGAGGTGTTTCCGCGAAATTCGATTTGAGAGTGTTCAAATCTTTATTTCGCACAACGGTTACGTACTTTCCTTGTTTATTTTGAATCATGTGGTTCACTTGATTATTTTCAATCGGTTGTGACCCATGGGGAAATGTTGAAAGATTAATGGTAGTGTTAGCCACTAAAGGCTTAAATAGAATATCCCTAGGGCCTGAATTACTAGATATTAGATAATTAGTTGATTTTTGTTCGTAATTGTCGTTATTTTCATAAGCGGGTATGAAATAATTCATATATTTTTGTTGGGGCAAAGGATTCTTTTGAATTTCTTGTTTATTAATTTTTTCGTTATAAGTGACAGAACAGTTTTTTTTCATGTCAGTTATTTTTTTATTCAAGTCGTTTTTAAATACTTGATTTTTTCTTGACGAACTAAGGTCATGAGTGGCTAATACAACACTCGAGTGTGTTTTTTCAATTGAATTAGTTAACGCTGGTTTCAAATGATGTAGTTCATCATCTTTTTTTATTTCATTTTTAGAAAGTACGGGTTCGAAACCATTAGGTTTTAATTCTGTGTCTGCATCATAAGGTGTAAATACAGTGAGGTTCGCCTTTTCATTATAGACTTGGTGTTCATCTGATTCCATATACGTATTATTAAACATAACTGGTACTAATGATTTCAAATATTTAGGTATACTTGTTTTTATAGGACGCAAGTGTTTATAGAAATCTAAATTTCCTGAATGCAATCTTTTAAAGTTCATTGCTTCAGTGGTAAAGGATGGCATGGGTAAAACGAATGTAGGAGTTGTCAATACTGCGGGTGTTACGTAGTTAATTTTCAATGAATTAGGTGATGTTTTATGTTTCTGAAATGTCGATTCATTCATGTTTCCAGCTGTAAGTAATGAGTGATAAATGATTAACATGCAAAAATGAGTTATGATAAGAGCGAGATGATTATAAGCATGCATGGCATGATTATGGTAAAAACGACAATATGATGGTAATGACGATAAATGAGTTATATGACTCTTTTAAATCAATGTCATGAAAAATAAAATATGAATTAACTGGACATGTAGTGTTAAAATACACATTGATTTCTATGAGTGTAATATAATTAGGTTAAGTATTTACCGTGAGGCAAACAGCCCCATTCTTTGCAGCAGTCTTCATCGGAAATGTTGACTGGGGCGGGGCGGTGCATTGGAGGGCATCGTAATGTCTGTGGAGGCAGCGGTGGCAGAGGGTGGCAGGCTTCCTGACAATCCAGCTCACCATTCTCACAAAAGCAGTGTTGCTCGCAACCAGTTAACGTCAGAGGAACCTCACTCCAATTAGGAATCCTAAAATATGTCCACATTAATTTTTAGAAGTTAAATTGATATAAAAATATACTAAAGAATATACAGAAAAGTTAGCATACACTAAAAAAGCGATCATCATATTTTATATGTATAATAATCTTCATAAATCATGTAAATAATGAAGTTAAATGGAAAATTCACTTTTGAGTACTTTGATATCCCTTTAAAATCATTCTATAACTTTGTTAAAGTAAGCTAGATCGTATTTATTTCAGATATAATAAAAAACACTTACGCAACACCTTTGAAGTGACACGTTCCATCACTTAGACACCTCGCAGTGCGGGGACAGCAATTTGGTGGCTGCGGCGGAGGATTCGGAGCCCATTTGACACAACCTTTGGATACTAGTTCAAGTCCAACATGGTTTGGACAAACTAATGGAGCACACTCTCGCGTGTCCGCTCCGGTACATTCGCATAGTTCTGTGCATCCTATGTGAAATTCTTCGCCTGAAAAATATACATCATGAATGTATGTAGAACACGATCTACCCATTCGCATATTTGAATTAGAAATTAATACTTTTTTCACTTTCTCATATTGGAAAGTGAATTCATAATTAGTATTAGATCGTTGTTAGATTATTATTTTGATGTTGTTTCGTTTTTTATTCAAATTTTATATAATTAAAAATATATGACTATAATTAAGTAGATATTTAGCATTAATAATTATTACTGTGACGTGGGTACTGTGTATTCTCTTACCTACGACATAAAATTGGCCGTCATGGTAGCAGCCTACTTTATTGCCATCATTAGACTCTTCTACAGGTACTTCATTACCAACTTCAGATGCCGTTATCGTAAAGTTAAACTTCGTGCCAGTTTCTTTAGTTTTTAAAATATAATCATGGCCACCTTCTAAATTTAAAATTAGATTTTTATATTTAAATTCTACATTTTTGAATGTTTGACCACCATCGCTGCTAAGAAGCAAATGAATTGGGTCTTCGGTATTATTCGGATGTATAAGATTAACTTGGACACTGTTGTTTTGTAGAACCTTTATTGATCCGATGGGTTCAGGTAAAACGAGAGGTCGTGTTGATTTCGGTGATTCCGTTAAATCTTGAACAAGTCCAGGAGTCTAAAAATATATGGTAGTTATTTTACATTTTTAAGTGTATTTGGAATGATTTTTATAAATCAGACCGTACTAATTAAAAAAAAACTGTTATTCCCTATATAAATTTACATTTAGGATAAGCTGCTGATGCTCTATAAGTTAAAATATTTATATAAATAATATAGTTGGCGATCTTAGTCTTAAAACAGGCTTTAAGTATTTACACGTTAAAACACTCACTAGGCTTATTATTATTTTTTAAATAAGAGGTATAAAGTGTGTGTTAGTTAAGGCCATAGGAGGGATGAGTATGCGGGAGTAACTATTGAAGGGCGAGTCCCATATAACCGACTATCAGACGGTAAGCATCATATATGCCCTTCTCGTCAAAAAATGTATGTCAGTTAATAGTTTGCGTGTAATAGTACTTACACCAGTAGTCGAGGAAGTGGAGACAGTGCCATTCTCCATAGGCTCTTCGTGCACATCTTGAGAAACATCGCATATTTGTATTTCGCAACAAGCGTCATTAGGATCTTGCACGTTGATACACCTATCTGATTGCGCTACACGTTTGCATCTGTTACCATAATAACACACATTATTTTGAAATGTTTAAAGTTTTATATAACTATTGTTGCATTGTTACCACTTATGAAATAATTTTTAGTTTGAAACATTAACGTATCTAGATTTTTATGTGTTTTGACACCTAACATTTTCTTATGACTACTCCACGTTACATTGATTTCCTGTCCATTAAATTAATATTCCATCCAAAAAAAGGAAAAAGATAAGTATGTATACCCTCGGATGTTATGTACCGACACGCGTTTTCTGATTAACGCTTTTATGATGCGAATTATAACATTATTGTAAATTATTGAAAGATTGTGATGTTGAAAATTAGAATGAATTAAATTATGATAATATACCTGGGCATACAGGTAACAACTGAGTTTCTTTCACACATACAAGTTTGTTCACATCCAATGTTCCATTTGGCACCGACGTGGTAAGTCTCATTGCCATATCGACAGGTTTCTAAAGAACTTGGTTTCATTTCTGAAAGAAAATAAGTCATGGCTATCGTTAATGTTTATTTATTATTACTAATAATTACAGATCTTTAAAAAAAATGTATAAAGCTTAAATATTTGTTCCTTATAATAAAATATAGGCAATTCATTTAAAATTTTATTTTAATGATATTAGATCTTTTAATGATTCTGTAGTCCTCGGCTCCGTGCTATAAGCATCGTATTGGTACAGTAAATCTGGGGTTCATATCTCAGGCAAGCAACATTACTAGTACGAATATATAGAAGATATGCTGCTAAACACTTGATTGGCTTGATTGACTTGTACTAAGAGTTGATATAATCTTAGATGACAATTAGACCTATTTCAAAATTATCTTATAGAAATGAAACTTTATGCGTTTTTACCAACTTATTATCAGCTAAAACTTGTTCAGCTACTGAAACTAACCTCCGGTATTAGTGGCACAAGCCATAATGGAGCAACATTCATCAACTGGTGATTCGAAACACAAGGGGTCGTTAAGACGTCGGCCACGGCGTATGTACGGGTGTTTGCACCTTGATGAACATTCAAAAACACCTCCAGGGACACATTCGCACGATTCTTCACAGCCTCTGTCCATTTTCTCTCCAAGCTTTAAAGAAAAATATACGTAAAATAGAAAATTAAACCAAGGAATAGCATTTAGTAAGTTCTACGCTGGCAGATTCAATTCTGTAAATACTGTGGTTAACAATTACATTTACGAGCAAATTCTACACCTTCAACTTTCATGATTTTTTATATATGAATGATACTGATAAATTGCCCCTAATAAGCTCTCCAATACTTCAAATTGCATAAAAAGCGGCCAAGCCATTCTTGAGATTAGCTGTAATAGACAGACAGAGTATTTTTTTATAAATTATTCTTCTGCTATAAATCCCTTTTTCATATGCGTTTTCAAAGAATCATTTATCTAGTGATTATAAACAGACATCAAATATTTTTATATGTATATATACTTATAATATTTTAGATATTTTAAAAAATTAAACGATGAATGAATAACAATAGTCTAATAGCTTCCAAATCGCCGTTCATAGGTTATGAAGTATAGTAAAAATTAAAGAGCTCCACACTGTATAATTAAATTATAATAAATGATGTTATGGAGCTGACGTATCATCAATTGTGCCTCATGATCGTGTGTCGACTTGCCAAAAGAATTGTTTTGAAATTTTGCAATATCTCACATAATCTCACTGAATGTTTGCAAATATTATCACAGATTGTAATTAGGATGTTTTCTTGTTTAGAATTGTTGTGAATACCAACATTGGAGTATGCAGGAATTCACATGTATAAGAAATGACAAAATACAAACCTTGTATGTTACTTCATTTTCCTTACAAGTTTCTATCTCGTCAGATTTATCAATATTGAGTAAGGATTGAAAAGGGGCCTGAAGATTACTATAGAATTTATCTGATATTTGTTTTTGTTTGTGGTCTGGCAATTTGGGAGGTTCCTCGTCTTCATCGCCGTCCATGTTAACATCACTTAAATCTGCTAAATTCTTCTGTGGCCCCCTTTGATTAGTTTGATTGTGTAATGCATTAGCAAAATTTTGTAATTCATCAACATTCAAATTAAGTAGCCTAGGTTTAGGCTTAACTTCTGCCGGTTCATTCTGTTCCGTAGTTGTGACTTCGTCGAACGTTCTATTAGTAACTAAATGTTCAGTGGTGGTTGATCTTGTAGGAAGTATCGTTGATGTAGTCCGATGAACTTCGACGATGGTTGGTTGTGATGTACCTGACTGTCCTTCATCATCATCACTTATTAATTTACCTGAAACGAATATATCCCATATAAAGATAGAACTTGTTTTTAATTCATAAACAATTTCATACTACACTTATATTTTCTCTCGTCCAACCATTATTTAAAAAAAAATTATTAGTTATTTTTAACAGAGAATATTTAATGTTACACGTGAAGATTTAACCAACTTTTAATTGTCGTATCGAAAAGATTTTTTTATTTATGTGTAGTATAGATAACAATACATAATTTGATTGCTTCGACAATGACATGAACTAAAGCGTTTTAAGTAGCGTTAAAACTGTTATTAACATTCTAAGAAGTGTATACTTATATTGTATAATATAATATAAAATATAATTCTTATATTTTCCATAGCAGTATATGTTATTGTTTAGTGCTTATAAATCTGATGTCGTTATGTTGATATCAGAGTTTAATTTATAACAGGTGAAGAAATATATAGATTAGTCTGTTCTTAATAATAGTCAATTCTATATTCGAAGATGTTTTATATTTTTCTAAGAACCCATTCAATCAAAGCCAGTAACATGGTTTAATTTTAGTATTGCTTTTGTAATTAAAATCGTTATTGCATTGCCAAGTCCATTCAAGTTGAAAGTTGGCCGTTTGCTTCAGATCCGTTACCATCAATACAACCGTTATTATAATTTAATGATGCTGATTGCAACCTTATTTTATCTTTCAACACGATATTATTAAAAGATAAAAATTAAAACTGTAGCTCTGTTTTAGTTTCACGGTTATTGGGCAAATAAAAGATCAAATCTCGGTAATTTAGCTTTGAAAATATAATAATCCATCTATTTTTCATATTATTTTTAATTAATAGAATTCTAGTTCATATATTTATTGTTTAAAAAACGAATAAACCCATCAGATGGTTTCTAATAAATGCAAATATGAATTTCAGATTTAAAAAGAAATCTAAAAATTCTTTTTAAATAATTAGTTTGTCCAAATTCTATCATTCTATTAACTTAATGTCAAATTATAATATTGTCTCCTAAACTATCATTAAGGTATCTTCGTATAGATATACGAGTATATTAATAATTATTTTATAAAAATGTAGCTTAAGATTGACTTCTAACATTTCAGTACAATGTGTAATTATTTGTTAGTTTGTTTATTAAAGAAACAACAGAAGTTTAACATGAGTCGGAAATAGAGGAGATCGTTTATTTCTTGTCACATCTTACCCATGACAGATGCCATATTCTATCATCACGATATCACTGACCTTTATACAAACCTTCACTAATAAAACCATTACTATAAATCACAAGTTACTAAGGTCATCCTCATAAATCTTTTTACTGTTGAATTACATTTATTTTACTAAAGGAATACTATGACATAAATTACCCGGTCCAAAAAGAACATCCTCAACCTACATTAGTTGAGGTAAGATATCCGTTAATTAATTTTTTTAATTATTAACAGTTAAAATGAAATCATAACTCCGTATAATCGGTAGTTAAATAATTCGTTTTGCACCTGAGGGGTGTAATTATAATTATGCAGCCTTAATAATTCAAATTGGCTTCTGTAATTGCGTGTTTGTTGTTGACTCAAATTAAAGTACGCTGTTTAGGCCCAGTTTCTATAAAGCTGATTAGCGCAAGATCAGTAGTCAAATGTCTTATAATATAATTAATATCTCGTAAATTTCTATTTAAAACTAAAATAGTCGTTTCAACTTTTTAAATTTTTTTTTCTTATAATTATATAGATACCTACATGGTCAAATTTGAAATTGTAAAATTTGCAGGAAAACAAAAAGTAGGCGTCTACCCAAAACCGACGGCAAGGTCTATCAGAACTGTATCCAAAATTCAAACCTTCGAATCCATTTTGGATACATGCTGTAATGTTATATTAATTTCGAAACAGTGAAAACCCTGACGAATCAATGAATGAGCAATACGTAAGTGTCTGCATAAGCTAATGTTGCGTAAAAACGGTAAGTATCCGGCTAGGGTGCTCACTCGTGACCGACTGCACTGAGGACACTTGTAAATGACACTTTTGTCCGTATGCAAAGACGTGACTTAAGGTTGGATCTGAGTTTAAGACTTGTCAAAATGGCTTCTCTATATAAAATATTCTACTTTCTTTATCTTTTTTGGCACTGTTCTAAATTTAAAATCGGTAAAATTAAGAAATAATGTAGAAGAGAAAAATTGATCATAGCACCAAAGAGAAATAAGTGAAAAAGTAATTCGTTAGTGTGTAGCGTGTCATGAAGCAAGTATGAAATTATATATATGGAATTATGTAACGGTAAGAATACCGAACCTCACATTTCAACCAATACAATGGTTTCATTACTTAAAGTGGAACATACGTATCTAAATACATAGCCTTCTAAAATCGTCTCAGCTTTACCAATTTTTCAATGGCAAACATTGAAAAATTACAAGTGACAAAACTAGATTCACGTCTGACTCACGTATCGGAATGTGGGTCAAATTTGGCAAGAATATATGAATCTTAAAAAATCTGTTTTGCATCCGTAATTATGAGGATGTATCGTTTAACGCGTGGAACTGCCACGGAACATTGTATCCACCTGCTACGTGCTCATTGAACAAAGGAAGCCAGATTGTAAGGACATCCGAAGCATTAAAATTTGCTGCAGGATGATAACGGAAATCTGCGATAATGTGAACTTCCGACAAGTTTCGTTTTCGTTTTATAAATAATCAAATATTTTAAGTTAAAGAAGCAACGTGTGCCTTGATTAATGTTTAAACCATTTTATAGGCATGACTTCTTGTAAATTAACATAATTTTCATTTCGTCATCAAAGTCTTAATATAATATTTTAGAATTCTTATAAACATCTAAATATCGACCGGATAATGGGTTTATCTACTAAATAATCTTTTATTAGAAAATTACATAGACATAAAACATTATACATTATATAGAGACAAGTTAGAGCGGAGCCTTGACATTTCAGAAAAAATACTCATTCGATCCATTTATGTAAGGTGAAATAATGTTTTTTGGTTTATACATAATTCTATTTTATGTATCTAGTTATCTATAGTCTATCTTATCAGCTCCAATAACAAAGCTGTAATTTGGTATCTAGGAATTGATCTGAGCAAGACTGCTTTTTATTTTTTTAAACTATACACTTTTTAACTACTGCCTAAGAATAGAGTTATGAGAATTGGCATATTTGAGTTTGAAAAATGATATCTACATTTTAAATGTAATGGTCATTGCTTATATATTATTAACTAAATTATGTTTCTCGAATTTTTGGATATCTCTTTGTTTTCGTGGTACTATCAAAATCATTACTTACTAATTTCTGCCAGCGGCTTCTCTCGCGTTCATTTCGATTTTTACACCTTGGGTTACATTATTGGACTTTTAATAAGGATCCTATTTTTATTGAAAATATAATATAGCCTATAGGCTTCCACGATAAATGTACTCTCCAACACTGAGATAATTTTTCAAATCCTACTTTTCGTCTCGTTTAGCACTTTCAAAGAAACAAAATCTTCAACTTTATAATATTAATATACACGTACATGTAGATATACCTTTGCTGCAAGTTGTTTTATCGTTATTAAAATTTAATTACAAGTTTATAAGACTGTTATTACCGAAGAATCGCTCAAAATTATACTTTTAACTTTTATTCGGCGAAGTCTTAAAAATCATGTGGGCAACTTATGAGGCTTCTTGCCATGGTCGTTAACTTTCGCTTAGCGTGCAAAGACTCGGTCGATCACATCTAATATAAGAGGCACAAGGTCACAATATAAACACAATTGTCGCTTATAAGCCATGGCGGTTCTAAGTTCTTAATGGAAGTCATTAAAACCTACTCTACTAAGCAGTTATGTATTTTCCACAGAACGTGAAAGTAGTATATTACCTATCTATACTAATATAATAAAGCTGAAGAGTTTGTTTGTTTGAACGCTCTTATATCAGGAACAGCTGCATATTTATCGGTGATGGTACATTTATCGATGAAGGCTATATTTTCTCCATTTTACGAATATGGATTAAAAACTCGAAAACGTTTACAAAAATATAGTTCTCATTATTATAAATGGCTACTAAGTTGATTTATCTCAATAACTATTCTGGCCTTGTAAAATGCTAAAGATTCTCGGATATGTTCAGAGAACACCGCTGCATTCACGGTCGAGTGAACTAAATTACATCACTAACCTGTTAGAATTTACGATAGTTTTACATTCTTCTGTTTACAATGATGGGATATATGGCCACAATCTTGAACTGATAACATTATATATAATACAATGAAAGGAACAATTAAATAACTTACTGCCACTGGACTCATTAGTGTTTACATATAAATATTAAATTCCATTCAGCAGTCAAACATCTAAACATAGGCACGATATTTTTAATATCAAGTAATTAAAAGGCTTTTGTTTCTTGTTTAGCATACCTTTGGTCTAGTCTTAAATCTAGAAGAATGTATTTTTCAAATATACGCTGAAACTATCTTATCCGTAACTTATATGATACTACTTCACAGAAGTATAATGTATTACTATCAGAAATATACTACAAGTTGTAAAAAACGTACGATACAATTTATTAAATATTTCATTTGTAATTTGAAGTTATTGAACCTGTAGCATTTTTTTAAAATCAAAGATCGTAATAAAGCCGAGCGTGCTTAACAAAAAACTGTTTGATTACACAAATGCGAACAAAATGTTGATCGTTTATGGAATGTGTTGGTTCCCAAAAAGGTAGCGGTGAAGTCACGACTCTACTATGCCGGTTCCGCCACATTTAACATGTTTTTTTTAATGTTCAATCCTCAACTTCACGGTACGTTCACGAAGTTAAAAATTATTGTTCTTTCAGGTAAA
>JAOSYY010000222.1:17642-29516 GCA_025727935.1 Hebomoia glaucippe
TCTGTCTGGCATAACTGCCTAATTTCTAAGTTACACTCGGTGCATATTTGCCCTAAAACCAGTAATTATGTCACCTTTGAGGCCAACATTTATCATTGCATGGACGCCGGGTCCCGTCTCGATGTGACCTGTCAAACGGGTTTAAAGCGACGCAAAAAGGTACACGCCATAAATAAACATTACATATACAGAATGGTATGGATAGCACTAGCTAAGATTCTGACAACTTGCGTTGCACCGAGGTGTTACGGTATTAGTCATCTAATTTCTAACAAGTAAAATTATATTTTCTTTTGGCATATTATCCGTACATTTGGTAATTTTCACGTGCCATCGTTTATGGTTAAAAAGATTTTGAAGTGCAGTTAGGCGCGATTGGGCTTCAGTTTGAACACTATCGACTGCTCTAAATAAAAATAAACAAAGCCACAGCGCACCATGGGCAATCGTACTGACCAAGGGTCAGTAAATAACATTATCATGTGACTTAGGTATCACCTAACATCATGTAACCTTCTTGGTCATTCATCGAAGTTGAAGTCATAAAAAGACAAAAAGATATATCGTTTTCTATATCTATTATCTTGTGCAATCAGAACGATAAAGAATTAAGGAAAGGTCAGACCAATAGTGTCTAGAATCGATGAGTATGAGATTGTTTGGTTTATTTTTTTAAAACTTTTAATACAAAAGAGTGGGATAATTCGTGTAATGTATTCTTCCAATAAATAAAAGTAAGTGCAAAGTGTTGAAAGTATAAAAATACATATCTGATATTTTTT
Organism: Hebomoia glaucippe; assembly: GCA_025727935.1. Lineage (NCBI taxonomy): Eukaryota > Metazoa > Arthropoda > Insecta > Lepidoptera > Pieridae > Hebomoia > Hebomoia glaucippe. The sequence continues at coordinate 18,425 of JAOSYY010000222.1, forward strand.
ATCTTATTAGCCATCTAACTATAGTCAAATTGTGACTACTAAAGAATATGGATTAAAAACTTAGCTTCTCATGTTAATATTTAAATCTAAAATACGCAAATTTCCTAGCCTCGACGACAGTACAGCTAAGTTCGCCGCAGTAGTCATTTTCGTGCATCACTGCGCCCGCGCCTATTCGCGTTTCTAAACAGCTGACTGCCTGTTACGGTTGAATGATCCTCTAAATAGCTATTGATTACATTGCCTGCATATTTACGCAATTAATAAATAGAGTATTCAAAAAATAACGTTGTACTTGTAATTAATGATATTTCTTTTTTTGAAAAAAAAAAGTATAATTTGACTTCCAAAGACTTAATTTATTAATTTATTCAGTTAATAATGACTTTCGTTAGTTATAAATATTTAAAAGGATAATAGACTATTTGTTGATTAAATCTTTGTAACGAAGCATAACTAGTGATGTGTCTTAATACATCACAAAATTTTTGTCTAAAGTAATATATTTGTAAATTACTACTTCTGTGTGCAAATTTGATTTTATGGCGGCGATTATTATGTCTTATAGCTCTTAAGAAAATCTTAATCTTTTTTTATGTTTTTCTTATCTTATTCCTTTTCTCTAAGACGGAAACCAAAATATGACATTAAGACACTTTATACATCCCACAATTCGGTAACTTAAAACATAGATCTTGTACAAGATTTTTTTCAAATATCATAATGACAAATAAGACAGAGATACAATCTAAAGCAAAATACCTATTATGGTTACAATAAACAATTGACTAACAGCTCTCACAGTTACGTTAACTAGCAGATTAACAAACAATGCGCGAAACATTACATAGAAAAGAGGAGAAAATTAATTCCATTGTACACTAAGAACTCCCGCGATGAATAATCGAATTGTATATGTATACCTTCAAGTCGTTTAGAAAAAGTTTTTATTAAAAATCCAGTACGCGATACAAAACAGTGCAAAGGTATACGGTCCCATATTTTTTCATTACAATCTGATCACTGGCCTGTATAACATTGTTATGAATCTCTCAATAACTATACTAAAACTCGTATATAGCTATCAAATAATAAAAAAACATTTAACAAACAGTTTAGAAAAAGGTAATGTTTTATGCAGAGAAGTCGTGTAGTGCTGTATTGCGCGTTTCGACATAAGTTTATGAATATCAAAATGCTTGAAACAAAAATAAATATGTAGATAGTATCTCATTGCATAGTAATTAATTATATCATGTGGCTGACATATTACCTAGCCTCAAGTGTACCCAATGCGCGTCTGTTGATAATGCCATATATTATCAAAGTGTTCATCATAGCTTACTCGAAAAACGTTGTCCCGACACGTCTTAAATACAAAAATGTTAAACTTTGTAAATTTAACCTATTCGCAAAACCACTTGAACACGAAAAAAATTAAATCAAAATCGGTCCAGCTGTTTAAAGTTTAGTTACAAAAACACGCTCATATAATTTATACATATATAAAGATTAACTATTTCAAGAGGGATAGAATGATATAAATTTTCCCAAATATACACTAACCTATCATAAGTGATGTTTCGAACTACTAAACATACCGTAATAATACTGGAAACGTGTAATTTCGTAGTTCCTCGACCGTTAACCGTCGTCACAGCTGACACCGTCAAACCGACATCGTCCCCAATCATTAGGCGTAACTATGAACACTGTTTACCAGCTAATTAAGGAACTACGGGGTCCTAGACACTGTTTCGAGCCGTGAAGACTTATTTCTACAATGAGAAGCCATGCCAAATTATAGATTAGATTTAAGACAGTTTTACAGGTAGTTTTAAGGTTAACTATAAGGTGATGATACTATGACGCGCTGTCGATCTATTTATTTTTATGTCTAGCCTTTGTAGTTAGATCCAAGTTGGTGCATTAAAATGTGATTTTTCCAAACATAGGTAACTACTTAAAATTTATTTTTATATACGTATATTATGTACCTATAAGTATTTTAACAAAAAAAATGTATGAAAAAAGCGTAGTTCAGCGTTCAAAATATTTAGATTTATTTTACATAATAAATCATGCTGTGTTTTAAACTGTTTGTATATATTCCTGTAAAAGATTGGCACTGTTACTATTTACCCTAAAAGTAGATGAGAAATAAGTTAAATTTCATGTTATTTTATATACATATACAATTTTCGTATGGAGAACGATTTCTGGATAAAATATATATAATAAATAATGCCTCTAGATATCCGGGATATATTGTGGTGAGGCTAGATTACATTGTGTTCAGAATCACCGTTAGAGTTTGGTATAAATTACTTAGATTACATTAAATTGCTTAGCGTGTGAATTCAGCGGAAGTGAGACGTAAAATAGTTTAAGAGATATAAAAATATCTAGTTAAACAGGCTGTAGCGTCAGCTTTAACAAAGCTAATTAATTTTGTAGTTTCAATTTCGGTACGACAATCTATATATATATATATATATATATAATAATCGCTATTTCTCTTCATCTAAGCATCACGTGTGAAACGATTGTGCTTATTATTTTTTTTTATTATTGTCAGGACACGGTTCTTATGAAAAAAGAAAGCTGAACGAAACGTTAGAAATATTGGAAAAATAAAAAAAAATAACGACAATGTTGATTATACATAACTTACAGTTGTTTGAAAATACCAATTGGAATTCAGTACTTAAGTTACGGTTGACAATATCAGTTGGGTCAGCTAATTAGTACATAAAACAAGTTTCCAAAATTATATTATCGCGTTTATTAGCTAAAAGAGAACATTTAAACGGCGAAATGAGATCTCGTACGGTTTTCACAAAAAATGAAAGATTTCTATACATCGCTAAATTTCAAACATGTTTTAACTACCTACATATTATTTAAAACCGTAGTTTCAATCTTACGCGAACATTCCTACTCGTGACTCAAATAGTAATCTTAAGAAATATCAAAAAACAAGTCTTAAAACTAGATTTAAACTTAAAGTTCCGTCTTAGAATCTTAGATTTAGATATAAAGAGTCAATTGTTTATGGAAGTATATATGGAGATACGGTGTCGTTATAAAACTTTACACAAGCTGGCATCATAGTACTCAAATGGCACTTTGCAAGATATCGCCTGTAGTTGATACTTGTTATATTATTTGTCACTATTTGGTTTAATACAAATTTTACGGTCCAAATTTGCTCAAATTACAGCTACTTACTCGTATGAAGCCTTAATAAAACATATGTTTCACACCTACTTCATAATTAATAATAATCTGTGTTACTATTTGTGTCATATTTGAATTAGGACGACGCATTGTTTGTCAAAAATTTTACAGTTTGTTGTCCGTCATTCTTTTGTTATTGAACAATAAAAAATTACAAAGAATACTACTCGTAGATTTTACAAAAACAACACTTAGCAAATAATTTATTCCAACCATTTTAGTCTATTCAAAGTGTCTAAATATAATTAAGAAAATCACAGATTTACCGATAGCATACGTAAAATTTAACCGTAACTAGACTTTTCCCTATACCGAATGGCTGTGAATTTGGTTCCTATCGGAACTTTAAATGAATAAAAAACCACCACAGATAGATAGAAAGGTACATTACAGTGACGTGCGTTTCGAATTAAGTTTTTAAAATTTCTGAATGCTCGATGTTTAAATATGTCGACAGCGAATCATTAATCAACGGTATCATGTGGCTGAGATGTGATTTAACATTAAGCAAGGTTTAAGCTTATTTTATATATTATTTAAAAAATAGCCTTAGTAATCTCCTGTAATCTACATTAATATGTTCAACTTGCTTGAATCTGCGCACAACAGTGATACAAGCTTTATTTTATTCAAAAAGAGAACAGTATGAATACACAAATACGTGGAACTACAACGGGATGGTATTACCATACCAAGGTTTTAAAGTTTCCTCGTTTACAAAACCTTGCCTTAAATTTTTACTTCTACACCTAGTTTGCGGAGTTTTACGATTTCCAAGAGAAAGTACGAGCGAGTCTCTAAAAAATTACGTACTCCGTATAAGGATGTGCAATATATTGAGAGTGTAATGTCCTCCTTTTAAAAAAAAAGAAAGACAATTTTGATGTAAATGAAAATTAAACTTCGTATTCACAATTTAAAATGTTAGAATCGTTCTTATCGATCAGGATACAAATTAACTTTGAATGAATTATTAATACATCTGTGCAAAAGTTATCAAATATAAAATATGCATTCATCAATGAAACATAGGCAGAAAATTATTTATCAAAGACTAAAGAGAGAGAGCATTACTATATCTGGTAATAACATTGTGATTTGGCTATATTTTTGACGTATGAAGTATGAGCCTGGTTATTTTTTTTAAATTTACATTCCATGATGCCTTAGTTGAAGTAAAGACGCTTGCAGTAAGGCATACTATAACACTAAATTATTTATTCCTGAACAAATTCATAAAAAGCTTTTCTCGATGATACAAATTAAGATCCTGTACAGTCAACGAACTTTCTACTCCTTTATTAAATTAAAGATTGACCGATAAGAAAAAATTCCACGAACGCGAATCTGCATAGTCACTACTTTAAAAAAAATACGTGACTGACATAATGTATCGTGTTTCGCGATCGCCGCAGTATTGCGTTATAGAAATATGTATATTAAATATAAAGTTCAACAATTTATATAAGTTGTGAAACAGGAAAGTTTCGAATGACAATATGCAAGCCTGTTTCAATATAACGTCTTTTATCAAGGCTAATACTACTATTGAAAACGAAGATTTGGCAACATCCGGTTAGATATAAAGGCTTAATATACTCGCTTTTTTTTAAAAAAAAAAAGAAAAATATTTAGCCTCATGTTTATAAGGTACAATTAATTCTACGGTGAAAATTATTTTTAATGCTAAAATTCGTGTTTAAATAAAAACCTTTTTTGTTTGACGGGGTGAAAATGCATTACACTTACCGATGGCCGGTTATATGAGACTTCCATTTCCAGAGTTACTTTGCTGACAAGCGAAATTGGCTCACAGAGTAGGTACCTACTAAAGTCTCCCAGGCTTTCAGACATTTTCGCCGTCCGCAGAGCCACGGGATCGCAGTTACAAGACTACCATGGCTCTGGTCGTTTATTACTGTTACTGTCAGGCCACGAGTAAATTATCCAATCTATATATTTTCAAATCCACTACGATAAACAATAAAAGCCTCACCCGCATCGAAGTAAATGATAACGAGAAAATTAATCCATACCTTAATGATGAAGACAACAATGCTATAATGTATTCGTGTGTACTACAGAGTCAAACAATGGATTCGTACAAATATTTCAAATAAGGCAGTATAAAGGCCGATCGGAGATATTACAATGAAGTATTATAATCCCATTTTATTTGCATAATTGTTAAGAGCATCACTCGACAAGACACCAAATTACAGCATAATCAGCCGAATAATATCTACGTACAAATTTCCAAATTATGCTCTTGTTCCTTATCACACTATATGGGGTTGATAGAGCATATTCTTCCACTCCGCTTCTCTCTAATGTCAGTCATTTCAACCCTCTTTTATGCTCATGTCAATCTATCCATACTTTAATCATCCTCTTTCAAACTATCCCTCATTTCATCTCTATTTCAAGATTTATATTTTTGTCAATTGCACAAAAGTACCTGCCCAAATATCATTCAAAAATATATAAAATTTAACCTGTCGTCAGTTAAGATTCAAGATAATAAGACTTATAAAACTATAATCTATACATAAAATAAATCAGTAGAAACCGCGTGTCTTTCACAATCAATGAATCTACCAAAATAATATGATAAACTAGAAGGGGTTGGCAAAATCGACGACATGAACGCGAGCAAAGCCGCTTGCAAAAGCTATATCTTAACATAAACTTTTGACCGTTACTATTTAGACTATACAATATATTCATGAATAGAAAACCGTAGGACACCACTAGTCAACGAAGATAAGCTGATTAAAACACGACGACGTGAATTACGACTTAAGAGCTAAGTATTATATTTATTGGGATTTAATCTATTGTCGAGTTAATATCAAATACATTGAGACACTAAATGTGTCACGACCATTGATATTAATCCATTGATATAAATCTTGTGACAGAATCTAATCTCCGAAATTCACTAACTAAATTAAATGAAATTTTGTCAATTTTCTGGATTCGTTTACTAAACATTTGCGCCGGATACGTTCAGGGTGTGCTAGTTATGCAATACAAAATATTCCTATATAATATATGGCTCCCTGACATTTTCCAAATGCCAGTGTAAAGAAGTCGCAAAAACGTAGTCAATTTCTTAATAAACTCAATTGTAAAATAAGCAATTTGGAATTAAAATTTCTTATTCGGTTGTCAAACTCATGCTCTTGTAAAAACATAAATAACGATTAATGGACAAACAAGTTCTGAGGCATAATATTATGTAAGAAGCGGATATGCAACAAACGTAATCGGATTACATTGTGTCATCACTTACCATAACGTGAGAGCTTCTAGAGCAAATGCAAATATTGTAAACATATCGAAACGCATTTGCGTGCACTGAGGAGTGCGAAATTTGGCTTAGTTATAGTTAAAACAGAAAACGGCAAGAATGCTAAAACCTATACAAAAAGTATATGACCTGATTCTCAATCTTATACGAAAGAAATTGACTTAAAAAATCATTGGACTATTTCTAGTTAATATAAATACAGAAATTACGGTTTGTAGGTTAGATTTTTAACACGCTCTTCATTACCTTCGCATGTCACTAAGAACCAGTAAACAAAATATCTGAGAAATCAGTAATCTACTGCAATTGTACTGCAGGTAGTTTAAGAAACAAAATCTGTTAGCGAAAGAGCGCTGCGCCATAAAATCGATGAGCTCTTGTATGCTTAGTTACTAGTTCGTATAAAGCGGGTACTAATGATATACAGATTAAATATTCTTTTAGTGCTTGATTATTTAATTACTGTATAAAATGTGTCACATTTTTGCATAATTATTTACAATAAATCATATAAGAAATAGAAACAGTCGAGTACTAAAACCAAACTAGTTTCGAAAGTAAATAATACATAATATCTTTACTACATGAACATGATTTGCTATATTTTAGAATAAGCGAATAGGAAAAAATCTTAAACAAATAGCCGTTTCATATACAAATTTCAATGACTACAACTTACGTCACCAATAACATAAGTTTTATTGATGAATAATAATTCGTTGAAAGCGGATAATGTTAAATTATTCATAATTTCCAGCCCTATTTACTTTGTTCATAATAATAATAACTAATAGATATATTATTAAATTATAACTAGTACGTATAATTAATTATGCAATGACAATCTACTATTGTCTATTTATCGACAACTTTTTTTGATTAACTATCAAACACCTGAACTTACACCATACAAGTGTGAAAAATTTAAAAAAACACCGTCAGCCCAAAAATAAAAACCAAATAACAGACTTACCTTTATCACCGTGTAATGCTTTTATTGAAGGTGCCAGCCCGAAGGGTGCTTTCGGAACAATTATAGTCCCCTTATTCTTTTCAAACAACGCTTTCCTTTCGCGCAGGGACATTTCAGCTGGGTCCTTTGCTTTGGGACTGCCGGATTCAAACATCGCGGCCTTTGAAAGTACAGAGCTTCTGTCAACATTAAATTTCGGCCCTAATCTCTTTACAGCTGGACTAGCCGGCTTTTCGTCGTTTGTTTGTACACAATTGTCATTTTGTTCGATGTTGTTCTCTTTGTTTTTGTCGTCACAGATATCTTCACGGGGCGGTGTTGGCGCTTTGTATTTTTTTATCGATGGTTTTTTCGTGACCGCCGGCGGCGAGGCCACCACAGTCGCCATGTTGGGGGCTGGATGTGCACTGGGGGTTGCTGATGCACCTTTCGGTTCCTGTCGGGTTTGTTCGTATTTCGTCGGGGCAAAATCGTACACGAGCCGCGATTGGCTGGCGGACACACGGCGGTACCCCTCGCCCTCCTACGATTGGACAACGGCGTTCGTCGGTTTTAGAGCACGTGCGTTATCGACACAACACAAAATGAGATACGATTTAAGACTGACGTAGTTGCATCATTATTTACGTAAAAATCTCGTTTTAGTAATGGATTGGAAGTAGTTAATTAATGTGTATAGGCGTTGATCGCGCGTGGCGTTGGCCAGTCGACTGGCTCGTAACACGTGCGGAACTGGCTTTGACGGGACGCATTGCATGTTTTGCAACTTGCACGATGTTAATGAGCAACATTTCGGCGACTGATGACTACGTGAAATGCCCCGTGACGAGTATACAGAATATAAAATTAAGAACATATACGATTATAATTTTTTTCAAATTAAGTGGTACATTGATTTGTAAATTGTAATTGAAATATATAAACGTTAAACAGATAAATTATTTATTTGTTATACGTTTTAGTAGATAATTTGAAATTATTTCCGTGAATAATTATGTTTAAAGGCTTGCAATATGTTTTGGATATATTAAATTTCGGAACTATATAGGTATAAGAATCAGCTGACTCACCTTTTCGTAAACAGTACAATTTTAATATTAACACGCTTTCATTGGCTTCGCTTGCAACTAATTCACAATGAAATCAAATCCTGGCAGTTGATTTTAATTTACTTCTGATAGTTTTATCTAAGTGAAACTTTGTATAATGTGTACTGCAGATAACATGACAATCAGTTTAATGTCATCATAGATTCAACTAAAAAGCGCGTTATTTTATTTTGAAACTACCTTCGAAGTTTTCGATAAAATATACATATCGATCGCTTGCTACAAAACTAATCGACTATAATTTAGGTCAAAATCGAGTTACATACGCGCAGGTGTCTGTTAACGCCATCTACTATTTCGTCTTACAACTTTATCTAACATATATTGTTCAAAACTAACAACCGTCATAGTTCTAATGATTGGAATATAAAAAATTATTAAATATCACTATAATTTAATTTATAAACAATAACAAGTTATCAATACATTGGAACAAGTTAATTTGGAGACCATCTGACATCTACACATATATATAAATCAATTGCTGTTTGTTCTCATTAAAACTCAAGGGTGACTTAGTCGATTTGAATACTTTTTATTAGTTATGAAATAAGTACGATTTGGAAAGTAGTAGGCAACATTAAAAAATAACTGAAAAGTCGAAAAAGTTAAAATTAATAATTAGTAGTACAATAGTCTAGCAAGATTGTTGTGCCATAGTGTTAGTGACAAAATTAACACGAGTGAACCCGCGGCGCAACAATACCTATATTAAATATTTATCTCTCTAATGAAATTTGGAATTTCGGTTGAAAAACAATATTGTAATTGTGAAAAGCTTTTTTAAATTCACCAAAAACCGAATTTTTGTACTTAAAAATTAGATGTAAAGTAGGTATATACGAAATCTCATTCATTTGTGACCTCATGAACTAGTTACAAAGGCGGCGATATATTTTTGTGTTGTCCTACTTCTAATCCGTGTTACAGATTTAAATGGTACAGTAAACATCATTTGATATCCACTAAATAACGAAAATTATGACCTTGTGTCAACAACAAACTTACATTTGATAATGTAACATTAATATAATCAAAATTAAAATATATACATAAAAATAAATAGTTACGTTGAAACTTTGTCAGGATATTCAGTGGGTGTCAACCAAATTTTCTGGTTGTTAATAAAAAAAAAACTAAATCTAGCTTTTTCCTGATAATAATATACCACATGCAATCGAGAATAGGTATTTTCTAAAAAACTCCGAAATGAGGAAACTTTCATAGTTCAAGATCCATCAATATTTTCAGGCTATACTAATCTTATATATGAAATTTATCCGAGATACATTTATATAACTGAAACTACTGAACAGATTATGAGGAAACTAAGTTACAGAGTGTAATTTGGTTTTTCTATTATGATGTTTTAACTACCTGCGGAAAGCCAATGCGGAACGCTAGTATTATAATGAACGCGACTTGTTTCTTTTTTCTAAATGAATAATCTACGGAACCACTGCACCCAATTAAAGAAGCTCTCAATATATAGACTTTCACGATAACTTTTCAACCCGATCGAAGTCTTTTTCATTAATTTCTAACCATAATCCAATATACAATAGTAGTTACGTCAAATAGATTATGTTAAGTATGTTAAATTGACGCTTCTATTATCCAATTGTTCTACCACCGAAACTGACGAAACCCTATATTGATGTCATTGAACTTAGTTCGGTAAGACGCCATGACCGAGTGGTTACTAGCGTTAGATCTGTCCAAGATATAGGATCTATATATAAGATAGCGAAATCTTTCATTCTATTCATGTCTTCTGTAATTTGCAAGCTCAAACCTTAAGATAAAACGTAAAACGAAGTATTTATATGTATCAACGTAATAGGAACAGTGATGGCAAGACATAAGCAGGTTTTGAAATACGAATTTTGCATTGTTATCTACTTTATCCACAACACTTGCTAAAAATCTTAAAATTCTTTAGTCATAAGTATTAAGTATCTATTTTTATCACGTGAATACATTTTCTATGGATTAACCACTTTAAACCTTAAAATTTACTCAAAGCTTTAATTTAATAATTAAATAAATATGACTGCTTTATAATTTTTCGAACTCTCCTTATGTACTGAACATATTATTTTGTATTCGTAACTAAGAACTGTCATATAAGATATATGACAAAATATATTTTAATAAAAATATAACAAAATGGGTTGTCCAACTTGGTGATACGATATTAGACAGTTATGCATACGTTTACAGGATTTAAGATTCAACATGTCAAAGCTAGATGGACACTTCGGTACCGCTATGAAGATTGTCCTCTGACACCAGACGCTGTAGTCAGCCATAAAACTGAGTTCGTTGCACCCGCGGCCGTATTGAGACATATAAAAAAGTGCAACCGGCTTCTAAACCGTGCAAAAACATAGTTCAATAAACTGTTGTTCATCAGATTTAACATGACCGACTTCTTTTTAATGGTAAATTAGTGTA
>JAOSYY010000222.1:29616-41400 GCA_025727935.1 Hebomoia glaucippe
TGCAAAAACATAGTTCAATAAACTGTTGTTCATCAGATTTAACATGACCGACTTCTTTTTAATGGTAAATTAGTGTAAAATTTAATGTATAAATAACAAAATTAGATCGAAATTTAATTAACAATTTTTTTTTTACTATTTTTAGACTCAAAACAGAATTCTGTTATAGCAAGCTATTGGTCACTTATCTCCTAAGGTATCATAAATAATATAGGTGAGCCTACATAAATCATGTTTCTTAATTCCGCTATGGGTAGCCACTACTAGCCAGCTACCTCCTACGACTTTCTATTTGCTACGATCATAACACGCGTTTCTTAAATAATTAGAAAATTCCTTTTAATAGTGTTCAAATTCGTTTTCCGCGTATCTAATTAAATTTGAATCATAAACAAAGTAATAAGAATAGTTTTTATAGAAATTAATACGTTTCGTTCAACTAACGCTTATAGGATTCTAAGGCTTTCGCATACATCAAACCTCTAAAAATATATTCTAATACTCAGTTTAAACGTTAATAGCTTCGAAATGACATATGGTACCTATATCAATGTCAGAATAAAATACAAATTCAACTTATATAGTGCAGTACAAAAATAGAGATTCTATTTAGATAACACCCGCATCTGTGAACGCTCTATTCATAGATGTAATTTATTTCAATGTAAATACATTCCCCATTAGCGAGGTTAGCCCTGGCCTTTGGTGGTTTAAAACATTTTATTACGTCATCAAACAAACCATTTTTATTCTACACCAACCTACACGCCATAGTGTCAGTCTTAATAGAAACAATTTAACTAAATCTTGAAAGATACTTTAACATTAGACCTATAAAGAGGGAGTGTTATAATTGTAACGTCTGTCTGTGGGTAGTTCCTAAGCGAATGGGCCGATTTTATTGCGAGACCAGTCTTACACATCTATTTGATAAATATTCTTAAACGAATTAATTGTTTTCTTCATTTTTCTGCTCAAATATATAGCTATATGTATACTTAAGAGATTTTATTACATTATGTTTATTCGAACATTTTCTGGCAATAATAATCTAGCTACATAAAAACTCTTTTCCAAAACTTTAACAACCCGATGTTTAGTTTACAAATGTAGATATGACGATAACAGAAACCCGTGCTCATAGACTATCACAATAAATGGTCAATCTCGTGAATTTTACGACACAATTCTTTTTATAACGGTCTTGGGTGGTCCCAATAAGAATTAAGAAATACAAAATAGTTCTAATTTTAAATATATACTGTATTTTTATCTTATATATAAACGTTTTTAAATTTATAAAGGCATTACAGGTTAGTTATAGTCCTAAATAGAGAAGTATCTATGTAAAATTAATTATTTTTTTGTTCATTACTTGTAACATTGGACATTCAAAAACGACTTGCAGATTTATTTATTTTTATCTAGATTACTTATTAAAAATGTAAGTTTTAAATTTCTTAAACCCGTTTTCCACTTTGCCTGCTAAAAAAATTTAATATTATATTACGAAAAAATAATAAAGTTCTCTCAAGAACAGTTATTATTTTCTTTAAAACCTTTATGCGCAGGAGTGTTTCTCTTTTGTTTTGCCTTCCAAATTATCGGTCTTTACGACTCCCTTTGAAAACCTTTGGTTTTAAATGCCTCGAGTGGTCTTTGTTGATTTTAATGACCCTTCTTGTATTTCGTCGATATTGTGGTTTTCTTTGTAGTAATTTGCGTTTATCGGCGTAACGAATAATATCCAGAATTTAATAAGAGATCGTAAAATCTATATACATACGTATATCAGATAATATGAATTTCTTAAAAATACACTGAAATTTTGTAATTCATTTTTTCGGCAGTTCAGCGTTGGTTTCTCGAAAAAGCTAAAAAATCGTTTTTATAAAACCAAAACAAATGTGTGATGATGAGTGACAAATATTTAACTTTCATACAACAATTTTAACGTACTTTAGGTTTAAATTTACTTCTATTAAATATACTTAAAGCGTTTTAAAATATGTCGACAACCATTAACGATGTAACGTGGATAAAACAAACATATACTTGGTTCTAATCCATTGATAGTAAGCAAATCTATTATTATAATTATATGTTAATGTCATACTACGCAATACGCTAGTGCCCAGTAAGACGAGGGAGTTAATATGCGCAGTGGGTTCCGTTCAAATTGGCGCCTGAGTTGTGATAGTAATCATAGATTAGACAGAGAAACTGTGGAGTACAGTACATGTGTACGACAAACGGAAACATCAAATCTGTATTTATAAACGCAAGGACAAAAGAAAGTGAAATTTGGTATATAATTAGAATATATATTAAAAACTATTGGACTGTAACTAATAGTCTTATGTAAAATTGAATATTTTCCTATTTTTTTCAAATGTAGTTCTTTACTTAATTTAATAAGATAATGTCATTTTATTGAGATAAACATCACGAGTAAATTGTCAAAAATGTTGTACTATTAAAAGCACATACTTCAGGTCATGGAGTACAAAGGATGATTTTTATCATACTTTTACTAGATACAGTGGAATGTGTACTGTAATTACCACAAATAATAATCAAAAGCTACTCCATGCATTCTATGTTTTAAAACGAGTTAAATGTTTTTCAAAGAACGTGTTCACAGACGTCAATACCGAAAACGGTTCACAAATATGACATTTCAGGGTTAATGTGTCATCTTAGGCAAAAACTTTGAATCTAGTTTTGCAACTTTTCTATTTCTTGAGCATTAACGATGACCTGTCTAACAAAATTTTATAATTAAAACTGTTTATTGTCGGCTAATCCCAATCCATTGTTTTCTAAAACTCGATTTTTTGATACAACTTCATCGTAACATTATAATTTGAAAACGAACGTACACAGTATAGTCCTGTTATCTATTTCAATTGTAAATTTTAATCAGACTTACTCTATAAATCGTCAATAACATAAGAAAAAAAATGAAAGAGAAATATAGCATAAGTGCAAAATATAGACAGCTTACAATTAATTTATTGAGGTACCGTCACCTTTGTTAGTAGGTATGTGACGCATCTCCGCCAACTTGTGCCAATCGTAGGAATATGTTATCATAAAGCCACAATATTAAGCTCAAAGTTCAAAGATGCATACATAAAACATACATTTGTAACAAACGACTATTAGGAAATATTTTCTTCAGATTTTGTTCGTCCTTCAAATGCATGCTAAGACTTAGCGATAGCAATAATTTTTAAATTAGACTATAAAAAGTTATAGAAACATATTAACTATTTTAATGAAGAAATATGAGAAGTAAATAAATAAGTTACTTATATAGCTAAGTTATGTGTAAGAAATCGAGGCATTTGTGAACTTTTAAATAAAGCAGAATAGCATGAATTGCCATAATGAATGAAAATTTATTAAAATTTAATATTGCTCATGTTAAAATGAATACTATAATCAAAATTCCCGTATGCAGTATTGAGATAGGAAGAAGACAATTGTCATATTCATTGCTTTTAAATTTTGTATGTTATATGGCACGTATCTAATCTCACAGATGCCGCAAAAACGTACATAATCACTTTTTACTTATAGTATTTCTTGAATAAAATTATGATAAATGTCTTTATATAATACAGGTGATGTTAGTATTACATAAAGAGTCATAAAAAATGGTACTTACCTTAACTTATATATATATATATCAATCCTTCACTTGTTAAAGAATGCTTTAGCCAATGTCAATGCTTTATGAAAATTTAATTTAACATAAACACAATTTACTCAGGAAATTTTTTAGATCAATGATCCTTACCAACAACATCCTCAAATACGTTAAATCCTTTCACTACATATTTATCAGAGCATTAAAAACGTGTCTTTACGACACAAACACACACTTGTTTTAAGATTTGTAAGTAATCAGTGTATAGAGTAGAATCCAAATTTACAGATGGTGCAATGGCGTGTAACTAGAATATTTTCTTCCTATTGAAATAAAGTAAAAAAAAAACTTACAATTCTAAGACTTACCAATTCAGCTACAATTTTTTTGTTCAGTCGCTGGCATTCATTCATTGCTGATTTTGTGGTTTTTGGCTAGGACAAAAAAATATTTGATTTACTGTAAAGAATAAAATAACAATGTCTATGGCTTTTTCCGCAAATTGCATTTAGCTTTAGATACCCAAGACAATGAATATAATAAAAAAAGTTTATAGACAACTGATATTTGTAAGAAATTGCAATAACAAAAGATTTATTCAACGAAAGATATTTATTTACGTGTCTAGCGGTAGAACTGCTTCCATGAAAAAGTCGCGGGATCAATTCCCTTTAAGAGGTGGCATATTTATTTTTTATAATTATTATTAAAGTGGATACGAAGATTTAAGCTGTAATTACATACATTAAGTATAATAAAGCCAGCTTACCTTAGCTTTTCCAGCAGATTGAAGTATAGTATTGATATCTTTAAGAGAATGTATAGAGACATCAAGGGTAGACGCGTCGAATTTGTCTTCTTTTGTTTGATGATTTTTGACTTGTTCAGGTTTCTTGGGTTCAGGTTGCTGAAATTATGATTCTATATTCGTTATCTGCTCACAAATTTGTATTTACGTGAAATTAAAATTTTGATAATGAACTAAATAAAGTTATCATATTTGTACATATAATGACATTTATTTTTATTTTTCCTATGACTCGGGATCTAATGTCTTTCCACTATTGAAAACAGGCAACTCACATACAGCTAAATATAGTGAAATAATTGTTTATTGACATAAAGAAAAAATATCTTTGAAACTGATCTACCCCCAATAGCTCAGCTGAGAAATAACTAATATCACTTTATTGTTGATAATAGATAGTTTCTAACATTATATAATATTCAATTTGCTAATGAATTACCAAAGCAGAAATAAATTGCCATACAAATATTCCACTGTTTATGATACATACAAAACTATGATGACTCAAGTCATCCTCCCAATTATTGATCTGGTCAGCAAGCGCAGCCAGTCTTCCAAATTTCTTCTTTCCATCTTGCTTGGATTGATTATTATGGACAGGTACTGATTCGGTTGGAGGTGTAGCTGCAGAAAACTCCAGCTCAGTTCTATGTATAGGTGAAGAAAGTTCTGGCTTATCTGAAATGTAACAAGAAAAATGTTAACTTTCAAAAAGAATTTTTGTATTGCCTATGATATAAACAGATTTCTGTGAACAGTGCAAGTTTTAATAAAAGCCATTTGCTGAAGCAAATTTGTAATTTGTTTAATAGCCATTGAGCATAGATCCTATGATGTGAAAAGCTAAGCGGAAACTACAAACCAGAATATAAATTCCCAAGCCTATCCAGTCTTGACTTGAAGTTAGTTCTTACATTTGTCTTTTCATTCTTGTTATCAGCCATTGTACTAGGAGTAGTCATCATTTTCTGAGGGCTATCATCTGAAATAAAAATAGTATGATAGTGGAGTCAATGAGTTATTTGAAGGACAAAGACGGATAATTGTTTGTATAGTAAGTATGGATGCCATAAATATCTCCAGATATGAAATGTACTCCCATTTTAGTCGCAAAGTTTAATAAATAATAGTACAGAATTAAAAAAATAAATTTACAATCTGTACTATACATTAATACAGGTATATTAAAGTTTTGTATGAGTTAAGTAGTTTTTAATATTATTAAATGAAAAAAGTCTTTTATGAAAATTATCTCCAAGTTGTAATATCAAGATAAATTTTCCAAATTTTTTTCAGTTTTTAAATCTTACTAGCTTTCTAATATAATTGATATACAACCTAATTAGCAAAAAAATAAATATTATTATTATATTGATATACTATAAACATGAAAAAGAACCTTAAAAAAGTTTAACCAGTTTTAATACTACAATATATTTAATTAATAAATTTGAATACCACTTAATCTATTAACATGAATTATGGACTCACCAACTACAACAACACACACACAAAACATTTACTAACTAAAATAATGTCCAGAGAACATCTTAGAGCATTAGTTAATTTTGTTTACAAATTGTTTATTAGTATAATTTGAACACAATCAGTGCAGCTAATGACTAATGGTTACAGGAAAACTTATTTAATGAGATGTGTTAATGACCCTGTATATTCTGGCATTTTTTAAATTGACAGTAGACATACTGTTGTAAAATAGTTTACTTTGTTTACTACTAGACTCTTATGAAAGGAGACAACAATTTCCGTTATCAAATTAAATTCATTTTAGTTCTATTGTAATATATTAACATAAGAAGTAGAGAAATAAATACATTAATGCATCAGTCTATAAATTCTGCTTGCGATTACTGCTTCTACTCATTATTATAACATGAAAACAATAATGTTTACTTAAAAACAAAAGTAATAGCAAAATTTACACTGACAATACTAAAAAAATATAAGTCAACCAACACATAAAAGTTATCTACATTATTTGTTTCTTCGAGAACTATGATACCAGAGTATATAGTATGTCTCTTTTATATTTAGGGTTTAAAGAAAGCCAAAGCAAAAACTAATTTTATTATTGCTTTTGGTGAAATGTATGACATTATCATGAGAATGTAATGGTTAATTACTTCATAACTTTTAATTAGAATAGAATTCTACAACCAACACAACTACTGATCATCTGGCCCGTTCAGCGAAATAAGTACTTCAAAAGGTTACTAAGAAGAAAATAAAATATATGTTATCTATATGTAGGTTATTAAGCTAACAAGAAATTTATATCTTACCGTCAATTTCTTTTATCTCAACATTACTGCCTTTCTCTAATGAAGGGTCATAAATGATGGAAATAGGAGCATCTCTTTCTTCTACTTGAACTTCAATCTGAATATCATTTCTATGAGATATATTGATTTCCACAGACACATCTGAGTTCCTACGTGTCAAGCTACCTTTATTAGGACTTTTAAACTCTTTTTTCGTCACAATAACATCATTACGTGATTTTTGAGGTGGTAGAGCATTATTCCCTGATTTCTCTATAACCTGTTTGATCACTGGTGTATCGCAATTATTTGTCTCTTTAATAGATCTTTTAGGTGATGATACTGACTCTCTCTTTGGTTTAATAGGAGATTTAACTGGTGAAGTATGTGTTTTCAGTAAATTTTCAGCCAATGGCTTCCTCTTGGGGACCGCTTGACCAGAGTTAGCGAGTTTTTGGTCAATTTTCTCCTGCCTAGCTCGTGCTCGTTCTAACATTCGCTGTAATGTATTAGTTGAATAAAAAATTATTAACGTCTAAGTATAATTAAATTCAAGAATTCATAACGTCCACTCGAGTTTAAAGCCTACCTGAGTGAAAGGATCCATTGTAAAATATTTAATTGACACACAAAAACTATATTAAACACGTAACACAAACATAATTTTAAACAGTCGTAAAAGAAATAGAATTATACTTTTTCGAATAAAAGAAAATGCGTTTAAAGTATTTTAAGATTCGCCCGTTACTCCTCAGTTTTCAACTTGACATAACAACAAACTGAAATTTTTTAAATTTATTTTTTATTACATTGGGCAGAGGGCGTAAGAGTAGAATATGGAGTTAAAGCTGTGTGTACATTTGTAAACAAATGCGACTAGTGACTAACTGAGGTTCGTATACGTTGTGTTATCTGTCATGTAAACATTTCTTGTAACACTATAGTTTAATGTTTAAGTTATCAGAACTTAATAGATGGCGCTGTCGCAAAAATATAAAAAAGTGTTTAATTCTTTGATCGCTTAAATAATATCTATGTTCGTTTAGTTTATGAAAGACATTTACAGAACATGAAAACTTATTGCGTCTGTATGGCAAATATTGGTTCAATACGTTCGTAAACTGCGCACTTTAATAAATATATGTACATACTACATACATAAAATAAAGTTTTTCTGCAGGGAAAGACAGTGTTCTCACGCGACTTTCCACTTTCGAGTCATTAAAAATATTATTTCTACGTGCTATAAATGTATTATACTCATCTCAGATATATATTTATACAGGTTTTTAGATAATTAAAACTCCGTAATGTCCACGTAAAGGTTCTTTCACTTAAACAAAGACACAATGCAGCTAACATAGATCCCAAGCTTTTAGTTTACTTGCCTAGTGCCCTAGAAGAGTTATCATAATATTAATATGTATTGCTGCGGTTAAGGGCATCAGTTTGACTCATTTACCTCTACTATGAGTTTTATCGATTACACCTTCAGTATTTCGTAAATAAAAGTATAAAAAATTAACTATGTAATTTGGAAACGTCCCGATTCACATTAGACAAAGGATACAAATCTATGCATGCTTTTCTGTAACATATAGTAGGCTATTTATCTTTTGCTTGGCTTCTAATCAAAACAAAATTTAATATTTACTTAGGAAATAATCCGGTTCTTACCTACCTATAGTAAAAAAAGAAATATGTAGGTACATATTATGCTCAAGTTTGTATTCTTTAATTACGATATGACGGTTACCCTATCATGAATATCATCATTCGCAAAGCTGTACACTATCTCTCAATAAATAAATCTAATGAAAATATGTGTAATGTGTTTACACTACATAAATATACTTTGAGCGACACTAGAGTAATGTTTTCTTCATTGCGGTGAATAGTTGGCCAGCCAAATATCCAACCGCAACACGGAAAACTCGATAGAAACGAGTAAATAATACTCATAGTAGTGGTAAAGTATATTATACATATACACTAAAGACATTCAAAGCCAGAATACCAGTTGCCCCTTACACCTGTTGTGTTTAGTAATCACACAACACTTGCATATTGTGCTTGTGAGTTTTGCGAATATTAACAATGGGTAAGTTTTCCTAGATCTCTATATACGCGTCAATTACAATCGTAATTGTTGTAGATTATTATGAATTAAATAAGATTTTATTAAATACTTAATTTTAATTCCTTCCTTCAATTTAATTTAAAACCTTACCTTACCTTTCATCTGTATAGTTTATTGATTGATAAAAGAAAGTCGATATCGAACCATTGTTTTAAAAGCACTTTTATCGTTTGCTATCAAAGAAACAAAGATCAAGTATGTAACACACATTTTTAAATTATTAAATTTTTCTTCAATTAGAGAAAGTAGATGAAACAAATCGTAAACTCATTCAATTGAGTTATAACTTTATATAGGTATTACTAGTTGCAAACTGCAATCATAAGAAATGCAAAAGACTTCGCAAGCTTAACATAAATTAGAATATATAGACAGTTAGAATGGCTGTTATTTTTCCTCAAAAGCTTTATTCAATTTATATACATTTTGATAATATTGGCAATTCACTCAGTTGTATCTAGCATCATTAAAGAACGTTCATATATTTTTTACTCATCTGTGGTAAACCACATAGTACTTTTTGTTGATGTACTTAGTTATTAAAATATTTATATTTGAGATTATTCACTGCTTCAAGTAGTTATGAACTGTACCATTATTTGCATAATATAAAAAATAAGATACATCAACTAAATAAAATGATGCCACTAAATCATGTTACCGAAAGATTAGGTACTTTATATATTTCTTGAAACTGGAAAGAACTTAATATCAATAAAGTTATGCAAGAGGAAAATAAAATAAAGATATTGAATGTTTTATTCATAACGGGTAAGTCCTAGAGACCATGGTAGGTAGACAATAAGTATATTTGTTTGTCCAGTTTTGATCTATCAAATTAGCAGCGGCGTCCCGCAGTTTCACTAATGTTTATTTTCTTCCCAATAAGGAAAAATTTCTTTCCTATATCTTGTGCGAACTGTTAGCCTCGCGAAGTTTAAATAATCTAATAAGCTTTCTGCAATTTTACAATTTAAGTAGTTTTCTAATTTTTCTTTTTCTAACGAAATTCTTAATACTATTAGAAAGATTTGTTTTGAAAGATAAATTTTTGGAAGATGATTAACTAAAATGCTTAAGTCGTTCTTGAGTTTTGATGTGAACCGTACTACTATTACTAGTGATCGGCAAATTAATTTTCGATAGTAAGACACTTAATTAATCACCTGATTATTTATTATAAAAAACGTTACCGTTAAATTTGTATACAGATTCGCTATTTAAATTTGAAATTTAAAGTAACCTTTGATAATATTAATAGTCTTTTAGAAGCAAGCGTTAACTGTTTAAATTGTGTTAGAAAATTTCTTGATATTTTAACGAAGCTATACTACTTCGTCTATATGATTTATTAATAAATAATTAACTCAAATTCAAAAGGAATTATGAGACGATTTAATGCACTAGTAAATAAGTTTTCTAATTTTTGTACGGAACCATAAGCCCTTTTTTCAGAAGTACAAGAACTTTAAATTAACAAC
Source organism: Hebomoia glaucippe (assembly GCA_025727935.1). Taxonomy (NCBI): domain Eukaryota; kingdom Metazoa; phylum Arthropoda; class Insecta; order Lepidoptera; family Pieridae; genus Hebomoia; species Hebomoia glaucippe. Next base: position 39,983 of record JAOSYY010000222.1, read on the forward strand.
GCCTACAGGATCCTTATAACCTTGATATCAATTTAATCCGATTATAAACACAACAATAACGTCATAATGATAGTAATGATTGAATAATTTGCCACTCTGAGTCAAACTCGAACCCACCGGGTTTGTAAAAAAAATCTTGTTACATTGTAGATTAAGTTGCTCGTCCTAGCTAATACAAGAACAAGTTTTTATTTTTTTTAATACGTGAAATTTTTGCGACCGTTATAGTAATATTGATTCATACCGCTGTATTTCTAATTATTTGTCTGTAACGAGTACTTAATCTATATTTTCATGAAGTATATATAATATACAGACACAGATAATATACAAAGTTTAACTACAAAACTCCCGAAATCATAAATGAGCCGTGACCGTTATTATAATGTATATATGTCTTTAGGTCAGTAAGGTTAACCTGTTGAATGACACATCGATAGCGTAGGGTACTTCCCAGCCTTATTTGTTTTAACGACTAATACTATTAAGTACAAGGTTGATTATGAGTCAATGTAGATGCAGTATTATATATAAAAATAATTAATTTGCATTTCCTTATATTGTGGAGAATGAGGCAGACAAATTTCTGTGTTTCTTTCACTTATTGCACCAGGACACGAATCCAGGACCTATAGTGATAAACGCAAAGCTCATAAGTTGTACCACTAATAATTAATGTTATTTAAAGTTTACTATATTTGTCTACTACGTATTAGGGCGATCCTTTTTAAATCATACACTACATTTTCGCTGGCTCATAACAAAAATAAATTTATTAAAAGTGTGTAATGAATTTCAAATGTCATACTTGGTTGATGACTATTGAGAATAATCCATAATCTCGGAAATCTGTCCATGTTTGTTAAAAATTGTGGTTATAAGAATAATTTGCTTTATAAACACAAGTTGAACATTAAGTGTATGTGCGTGAAATCAACTGCCTTTCGGGCAATTAATGCCACTAAGTCAAGGACTAATTTACGAAACGGAGCTTACTAATCGTGGTACAAATATGTTTTTAGCGTATATTGTATTAATTATTTAGAGAAACTAGTGAAAGTTTTAGAATGAAAGAATCATATAGGCAGTAATGATTCATTTCGATCGCATCAGACAGTTATTATAGAACTAGAGGCATACTGCGGTTTCAATTATGTTTAATTTATGCACACATGAACCCTTATTCATAGAGAATAAATGCGTAAACATCAGTGCATTTAAGTCATATACCATTTGCTTTTACTTATTTATCTACGTCCTAACCAGCAATAATGAAGATACACCAGGTTTGTTAGCGATTGATTAAATGGTAAAGAAATTTAAAACATACTCTGAAATAACTTGTGGGATATCTGGATATAATAAAATACGATATAGCTTATAACCAGTCCACTTTAATTGACGTGAAGTATGTAATT
>JAOSYY010000231.1:0-11217 GCA_025727935.1 Hebomoia glaucippe
AAAAAAATATTTTTTTGTAATTTTAATCATAATTTTGGAATGCCAAAACTTATTCAGTATCTTTCTAAAAATTCTGATGTTAAACTCAAATTATATTCGAATATATCGGATATTCTAGAGTATATATTTTCATTTTTATTACCTTTATAAGTTCCTTCAATCTATCTGCAATAGTTAGTTCACCAATCTCAGATATTGAAGCCAAATCTCCACTCCGAAACCACCCATCTCCAACAAAGACCTGGCTGTTGGCATCTGGGTTATTTTTGTACCCTTTCATTATATTTGGGCCTTTGATAAGTAATTCTCCGACCTTTAAAAAATAACAATACCTCTGCTAAGTTAATACGAGTGAAAAAGACAAAAACGCCGAAGCATCATTTTAAAATAAATATATAATTTCTCCTATGTTTCACGTATTCGGAAATTATAAGTAGTCTATGTACTAATAAGTCTAATATCTTAATAAGTGGCACGAGAACTTTCCACTCGTTTTAAAGAACACGCACGGTAAAAAAGTACAAAAGGCATTGTACTTCGAAAAACAATTCCCAATGATAAAGAATTAAATATTCAATAAAGTCATAAATTTGTTTACGGCATTACAGTCGAATTTATGCAAAAACGTGATTAAATATATCTGTCATGAAAAGAACAGTTGTGATCACGAAATGTGTTGTGTTGTGACGACATTGATATATATTTATTTAAACTTGTAATTATGATAGTTTTCAAGATATGAGCTAAAAACTTTATTTTTAGAATATGACTTTATTAGTTGATTTAGTCATACAAGTTAAAAGCTTCCTAATTTCTGTTCAAACACCCGTCATTCATGTATGAAATTTTAGAACATTTTCATGGAACTATTATTTTAACTCCAGTTCAGATCCAATTTTCCCCATTAGCAACTAAAACGAAGAGTTGTTTTTTAAATCTATGTTTCAAATTATATTTTTCAAAATAAGAAAAACTGAATATATACCACAACAAAACTATTTGACAAATCTTAATCGAAAGTAAATCACATCTTGAAGAATGGCGTTTAAAATATGTTTGAATTTATTTAAAAATTCTAAAAATGCCCACCCATGTGATAAATTCGTTTAATGTATGACTCAAAAATATAAATACAAATAATATAATGAAGTTTACGTGATGATATCACTGAATTTAATATTATGTCAAAGGTTCATTTTTAATATTATGACTATATTTACCCATTTCTTTAATAAATGAATCATATTTCATACACTTCATACTTTCGATAAGTGTTAATTTTATTCGTTAAACTCATAAAAGCAATCTTAAAAAGCAAAAATATTTTTTTAGTTTATACCTACTATAACTGTATAATATGTATTTTGTAGCATTGATACTTACTAAAAACCTATGCAACCTCTGTTACTTTACAAGTTACTTGATAATCATGTACTAACTCCAAATGAAGTTATGTATGTAATCAAAACATTTTAGTTACGGAAATTTTGACCATAGTATATTTATCAAAAGTAATCCTTCTATTTCATAAACTGTGATAAATTTTCTCGCCTGATGAATTATATTTCGTATGATGATTAGAGCGTATTTGCTAAAATTTTTCTCAATGTCAGTTTCTAACCTATTTATATTCTTGGAAATTTAAATCAGAGGAGACAAATATATTTTAAATAAAAATATCATCATTGTTTTCACAATTTATATGTTAACTTAATGATAAATTTTTAAACAACATAATTTAGAGCAGTTTACAGACAGATCAAAAATTTGTGATCATTTCAACTGCAAGATTTTACGTGAGGCAGAACCTGATTATCATAACAGTTTATCAATGCATAAAACATACCTCATTAGGTCCTAAATTATTAAGATAGCTATCAACAATTCTCAACTCGACGTTTGGTATAGCGAACCCGACTGATGTATAATTCTTGTGACCTAAGGGAGCGATCGTGGCTAATGGACTGGTTTCTGTCAGACCATATGCTTGTCCGATGTGGAGATCCCTCTGAATTAATAAATGACATTGACATATATTATCATAGTAAAAGCACTCCAAGCAAGAAGTATAAGTTGAGAATTATATTTTTGACTTCTGTACTATAAAAATATGTTACTATTGAGTACCAAGTGATGATCTTTGTCTGGAGTTACCACTGACTACATAAAGCAAGACAATAATATTTTTTTAGAAGAAAAAGAAATTACCTTTATATTTATTTTAATAATTATAAATTTTTGTTAGCATTACTTGCAGTCCAACATGTATAGATTGATAGATAAGAACATACCTTAGCCTTCCTCAGAAATGCCTCAATATCCGCTTTAGGTGACGGAGCTCCACCAATAGTAACGCTTCTCAAACGGTCTATATGTTTCATCTTTACTTCAGGATGAGAACTCATGAACAACACTAAACAAAAATATAAAAAAGAGTATTATTTAATCTGTCGACCCGTAACATATACTATTATTGGATTCTTAGTTCATAATCATTATTCGCCTGTCTACAATCATATATTGTCATTTATATCAATTTTAGCTATAAATCCCCTTGTACTTTACCATTATCTTGTCCCAAAATATGGTATATAGTTTTATTCCCCATAAAGCTGTATTTTATTTCATTAATTTTACCATCAAGTGTGTTTGATAGTATGGATCAGATTCAATATTAAACGATAAATTTATAACATAAATACCTCAGTTATTTAATTTTATAAAACTTTAAAAACGTCCGTGAAAGTATTGTTTGCAACGACTTTTGAAACTGACAAGGGCTTACATGAAATATTCTTTACTATAAATTCTAAGGTAATTTGTGATATTTCTTAAAGCCATCGTAGATATTTTTCATATTATTAATGTTCGTCAGTTTTGTATGCATGTACCTAGTCCAGACATAAGTTCTGTTACATATGAAAATGCATTTTTTTTTAAATGAAGTAATGTAATATTATTAAAAATGTTACCTGCATATTTATTAAGGTCTCAGCAAAAATAAAAAAATATTCTATTCGAAATGACCACCTTTAGCTTTTATATATGCCTATAATGTGTTTGGAAACGAATCTATGGATTTACGCACTGTTTCCAAGAGAAATTTCGCTACTGCTTGCTCCTAAGATTTTTAAGATAATCAATGTCACCGTGTCGTTTAGAACAGGCTATGTCCACCAAAACTGACCATATTTTGAAGTATCAAGGATTAAGGTCTGGTCTAGATGAGGGCAAATATTTAACTCTTATAAAGTCCAGAACGTTGGTTTCAAGCCAGGGTTAGGTAGTTTGTGGCTTGTGACAAGGTGCAGTCTTGCTGGAAAGTCCACTGTATATTTTTAAAAATTGCATTGCTGAGAGGTTTCACAACGTGAACCAAGACTATGTCTCGATACACTTTGGCTGAAGTTTTCACTCCTTTTTCACAAAGACGTAGTTTTGTGAACGATAAGACACGCCCTACCAAACCATCGCTGACGCAGAATGATGACCACGTTGTACCTTTCTGGTATCTTGAGCAGCTTCTTTAGAACTACGAGCGTACACTTTATCATTTTGCTTAGGTACTGTAGTGTTCTTCAATCGTAAAATTTTTTTCATCGGTAATAAGGATATTTCTGTGCCTTTCATTTGATCCACTCTCATTAATTGTAAAGATTGACTTAGAGCATGTCCTGTATATCGGCGATGAGCATCAAGCTTCAGGTCTTGTTTTATAATAAGTGCCAGAATCCTAGCGGGAATCGTCAGTTATCGCGATAACATTTTTTGCTTCCTAACGACGAATTCTGGCTATAACAATATTAACAGCCTTCGTTTTTCAAACAAAACGTTTCCGGGCTGATCTTTTCTGGTCTTCGACAGACGAAGAGTTGCTGTACCTATTGATAATACGATATACGAACATACAGCTGATACCAAGCTTTTGAAGTGTATGGAATATGATCGATGCCTCCATACCCAGTTTGTACAATGCGATCACTGCAATTTTCTTTAACACCCCATTCCGTATTGTAATTTGTTAATGAATACATTAAAAAAGGTGAAATGGCACAAAAGCGAAATAAATTTTTAAAATAATATACATAATTCAGTTTCAACGTAATTAAAATGTTGAAAAAAGAGAAAGTATTTATGGCCTGACTATTAATATATAATAATATGTAACTAGCTTTTGCCCGCAGCTCCGCTCGTGTTCAGGTTGATTTTGACAACCACTTCTTGTTGTCTATCATATCATTTTTAGGTAAATTCATTGAACGTACAAACACGCTGTTTCACTACTTTATTATATATGTAGAAGAATAAGAGAAAATATCCATAAGTGAATAAGTTGCGTACGTTCAGAAATTAGCTTGTACTAACTGAGAGTCAAAAAAAACAAAAACACTTTTTTGTGTTCTATTGCTCTTATCCAATGGGTCACAATGTTTTATGCAGGAATTCATTGAATATGCAGACAAAGATATAGCTATTATGGACTTTATGTACTTTATGTACTCACACAGTGGTGGCGCTAGGTACAGCATGTCTATTTTATGTTTTTCCAGTGCCGTAACAAATGTATCTGGTTTAAACCTAGGCAGCGTCACTAATTTCAATCCAACAAATAACTTATGGAGAGCAATCACAGTCAGACCATATGAATGAAACATTGGCAGAATGGCTAATACTGAATCTTGGGTTTTATCTGAAAGGTAATTTGATTCGATTACAAAATAGAAATTCATTAAAGTTCTTAGATTAAATATTGGAAACAAATATTTCATTATATTAATGTTAAAGATTTATGGTTTATTTTTGATATTAAATTTGTCAAATTATACAAAATGTATACTTTCTAGTTAAATTGAAACACTCATCATAATAATATTAATAATCCAATTGAAAAAATTGAAATTTCGTCTGTTCTGTTACATAGGATATTTCATGAAATACAAAAATAGCTACTATTATTATGACTGAGAAACCACGAGACGCGTTACCAGAAGTGTAAAGAGTGATTAGACTGTGTGAATGCGGGATTAAAAACACTACCTGCTATTGTTACTTGCTTCTTCAGACAAGAGAATCTGAAAGGGTGAAATGACAAAGGCCTACGCTCGTTTGAAAGATGTAACTTACAATGAGTGATACATAGATCCCGTATCTTATAAATGTATCAGTCATTTAATAAAATCCATGAAATATGTGTTTCCTATAGTTACAGTAGGGAACAACAATTGAAATAAATGTAGCAGTGGTATAGATGAGGCACCTGATAATGCTTCAATCTCTGTTAATAAAGTAAACTAAGTATTACTAAGAATAACCTGGCTGTTATGATCGTTGAAAATTAATATGGCAAACAAGTACACCTTTGAAGCAGATATGTGAGACTTAGAAATTTAAGAATTTACTGAGACTTAGATTTAGCTTACACTTATAGGGAACAATCTCTACGATGAAGGCGCACAGGCACCATTGAGTTATTGGCCTAGAAAAGTTAATAAGTTAAATATAATGATATTATAAATCGTTGAAACTAGATACTATCATAATATAACCTGTTCTAAGGTAAGATAGGAATAAATAAAGCGATGAATAAAATAGTCAGGTAAAACAAGTGCCATACTAATCATAATAATATAATTGAAATGATAATATGCTGATAATGACAACGAAAATAAAATTAATGTTGCAAACCTAATTGCATAATAGACTGCGTAAATAAGTGTTGACTTTAGTATTAGTAAATGTTTACAAAAATTTGACCTTACCCTAAATGATACTTGTATATTAGAGAACATATTAGTAGGAGAGAATTTAACTGAACTAGATCGTTACGGTACTTACCGGTAGTATACTCGTACAATCTACATTCTGTATCCTGTTGTGCACAGTTTGCTACTACATTTCTATTGGTTAATTCAACACCTTTTGGTAAACCTGTTGTTCCGCTCGAATACGGTAAAAACGATACATCTTCTGATTTCCGTTTAACGTCTTTTAGAACGCTTACATCGACGTTAATATTATCAATAATTTCTTTAAATGACACTGTTCCGTCAGGTTTTCTATTTTCTACATCAATAACAATTATGGGTATACTACTATGAGACATTTCTAAAGCTTCCTTCACAGTGGGAACAATTTCTGGTATAGTAAATATGATCTTAGCTTCAGACATCTCTATTTGTCGCTTCACTTCATCTACAAGAGAAATCTACCGATATACATCACAGTTAAAATAAAAAAAAAAAATTATACATATGATTGTATTTGTATTCGACTAGGTAAATTTGTAATATTCACTATTCACATGAAATAACTAAATTTTGTGAATTAAATAATTTAATCGATTTGCATAGTCATAATAAGAAAAATTAAACCGTAGCTTCTATTTAATTCCATGCATAGTTCGTACTAATAGAAATTGAAGCTAGGGTCTGAATGGAAGTTGATTAAAATTGATAAAACAGATACTGAGCTTTATTTATATAAATAATTTAATATAATTATACTAGCATAAGATGAGTACTTATGAAGAGATTTAAATCGACTGGAGAAACAGACTATCACCTCAAAATTGCATAAGAGCTAACTGTTTAGCAGAGGCAAAAAAGGCACTGCCTATCCTACTGAAATGCGTAATAAAAATAACATTATCCAATATTGAATATAAATTATTAAAACTCCAATCAATTAAGTATGAAATTTAAATTAGCTCTACCCGTCATTAAATTTAAGTTTAATTCGTTATAATTAATATATGTTTTTTCTTTTAGCATTTTAATAAATATTGTATATTTTTTCTTGTAAAAGTAGAGTAAGTTGTAAAAGAGTAATCGACGCTTATTTAAAACCTCCCGTTTTGGGGTAACAAGGTCTCGCTCTACGTGGATACAATGAAGCTACATCGGCAGTGAATAAAGGAATTTAATATTTTTTTCCCAACCCAATCTAATAACTCTGTGTACACCATTGCTGGATAGCATTTCTTGAATTAGCAGTGCAAAATTTCATAAAATATTTAGTGTTGGTAAGATTGTTGTATAGTATTACACTTTTGAAATTGTTCTATTTCTTGAACAAACAATAATTCTATTTCTCATAGATCTTTTCGAATGTTTATTACTATTTTATTTTATTTTATTTATCCTATCAAAATCTTAGATATACATGAATTATTGGCGTTATAAATCTAGAACTATTAAAACGTATGAAAGTATGACACCTTTAAAGACAAGATGAAACCATCAAGATTAATCAAATGAAAATTATAAGAAAATAAACTCGAATAAATCCTGTTAAATATAAAACCGTATATCCCACCCGTACTATATGAATAACAACAATCTCTAAAAATCAAAACATTTAATTAGTAATTTGAATTATTCTTCATATTTTATAATTTCTTTTGTATACATTTTAGTAGTGATATAACGTTATCTTTTCTTATCACAAATATTATTTAGATAAAAATTATAAGTACGAAAGCATTTTATTTAATGTTACATAAGTCCTTTTTATTGTTTAGAAATACTTAAAAACACGCAGTAACGCATTATAAAAACTTGCAGTTAACACTGAGGTAAATAAAAAAGAGAATTCAGATATATTAACAAACTATATACCCTTTAAAACTTGGCACAAATAAATGGATTCCAAGTTTATAATAAATATTTATATGCAGTATCACGATAAAATGTGGCGAATGTTAAACACATATCGATATGTTAACTATGCAATAAATTGTTCTTCCCTTTTAAAAAAATAAATGCCGTTACTACATGTATATAATGATTGATGAGTTTTAAGTAACTCATTGAATAATTCTTTAAATAATACTTACAGGATGTGTAAATAGGATTTAGGGTTGTAACTAATCCCCCCGCTGTTATAATGCCAAGTATTGTTGATGGGTACTCCGGCATATTCGGCATCATAATCGCAACACTATCACCATCTTTTAAATTGAATTTTTTTCTCAAATTCGCTGCTAAGATCTGTGACTGTTTATACAGTTGATTGTAAGTATACTGCCTGTCGGTGACACCGCAGATCTTTGAAACAAATATTTGTCTTTTAAAAGAGTAAGTCCATTAATATCTTTTGTACTTCAACATACATCTATACATGTGTACGAGATTTTGATGTGTAAAGGGAAACTTTAGGATTCTTTTTTAAAAATTTCACTAGCAGTGGAAAGAATGTTATATTTTCGACTTCATTGGTGTCAATTCAATACATATATAATAATGATAATGATTATATCATCCAATATCTTTTAAATTCAAAAAGGATTCTGAAAGTCCATTTAAATCGGTTCAGTTGTTTCGCTGACTACCTGGAGCAATCACCCCCACAAAAATTGTATAAATTGCGTTATAAGTATCGTATATAATTTCATGCGCGTGGAGAGTAACTTGTTATCGTAATAATTACAAACAAACAATACAATTTAATAGATAGTAATAATAGATAATGTTTGTATGATTACAGATGTGACAGGAGTTATTAAAATTGTAAATTTATATAACTTAGTAATAAATTTCATTTTCAGTTAAAAATAATTTTATTGTTCGTCATAAGTAAGAATATATTAAAAATATATATTCAAGCTTGTTACGTAATTTTTACTTATTCATAATTTTTTACTATGGCAACTAAAAACCCTCTATTCAAAAAGAATACATATATTTTATCATCCTAATTCAATTTAATTTTAATGCCATATCGTAAATAGTTCCTGAAAATATGCCACGCGTATAGATTGTTTTTACATAAAAATAAAAACATATACTTTCATGTTGTACATTATATGTATTAAAAGCGGCGTGTCAAATCATTACGATTTCTTTGCCTCTTTTTTAAACCACTCAACAGAATTTTATACTGTTGTTACTATAACGCAAAATACGCTGACAAAAAATATTGCTACAGTACTAATACTTTAGCGAAGAAATTCGGTTGAATTTAAGATATTTTATTCTTCATAAGCAAATTAAACCCGTGTGAAAGAACAGTCTTACGAGACTGGCTGCTACTACATTTGAATTAAATTTATGCATTTTCTAATAAACATCTCCAACGATTTCTACAATAGATAATAGATATGTTAAACTTAATAACAAACTACACAATTTTAGTGAACAGGAAGCCTTATATAAATATATAATAACCTTGAATCGCTTTTATTAAGATAAAGTAAGGTTAAACATCTTAAGACATTATTGCTCATAAGTATACGAAATATTTTCCAATGGTATCTTTGGCTCGCTTATTTTATATACGCTAAAACGAGACGCAGGTTCGATTCCCATTACTTTTATGTATGTATATACCATATGTTCGTTTATCTGTAGGATCATAAATAGTTATTATTATTTAGATAAATTATAATGACAATAAATAACTACTGGTAATGGAGCAATCTTCCATAGATAAAGGTCATTTAAAGAGGCGATTGAGTGTCAGTCAATATATTACTCATGTGAAAACAAATTAGTAGAAAACTTTAAGATCTGCTTAATTTAAAATACCGTAAGCGAAGATAAATTGTCTCCGTAACAATAAACTTATTTTTAAACAATTTTTCTTCTTTTCATTGATTATAAAAATCATGTATTGAATGCCAAATAGTGTGGACTAAAAATATTAATAAATATTTACCACAGCTGTTTTATTTGCCCATTTGCTCATATTATTCCAAATATACTCGGATATAGTGACATCCGGAATTTCGATGTTTCGAAACGGCGAACGAACGACTCTCTCAGTAGTCCAAACATTTCTCTTAAAATGACACAGTATTCGATTTTCCACAAGTTTTTCCCATCGCGATAATTTAAGCATTATTATACGAAGTTTAACCGCACTAAATTCTCTTGTGAACGTCTCTAAGTACGAACACGATATGGGCTATAATGATATACATTACATCAATCAATGACCTTGTATTATAACAATCTTATTTTTATTGTCACGATGTTTCGTCTTAACCAGTTTCAAATCAGATATGTGCGGTCTAGTCTTTGATAAAATATTATATTTTATGATATATATCAAAAGACAAGCATGAGGGCAACTGCGTGGTGGTTGATAGTTGATCAATAAACAATTATACTACAAATTATATAGTTATTATAATATTAATTATAATTCTTCGTGATAATAGTATTTTAAAAACGTTTCCAAATAATTTTCAACACTGATAATTATCTTTAAATTAAATTAGTAATAAATATAAAAGTTGAAAAAAAATTGAATTTGTAACTGACACAGTTCAATGGATTTATATTAATTTTATTTAAAATAATTACTCGTAAACACGTTTCCCAGTTTCCTAGCAAACCCTGCCGTAGTTTAATTTCCTATAACTTTTTAAAACTAGAGTATCATAGAGTAATGCATGCCAACTAACACAAATTATGCCTACTCAACAGAAATTTCCTGATCGTAAAATAACTCCATAGAGTTATATGGCTGTTTCTTTCGCTGTTATAGGACGGTATTACTATATTATATTTAAAGGAAGTGAGAGCTATAGTTCGATGCCAAAACAGTAGGTCTATGAAAGGAGTAAGTACCCAGCTCATTCTACATATCTTGAAAAGTCAAAAGATGGAATTGAAATAAATATTTCAAGAAATTTTACTATTACGCATATATTTCCAAAATTATTTTAATACCTACTTGAAAAACGTTCAATAATTATTAATAACAATCTAAACAACTGTATAATAATCCAGTCGTATAGAATGACATATAATCCAATTAATATTTTTATATAATTTGGGGTGTTTTAGCGACCATACGAAACGCAAATTCTTGTAATCACGCTTCTGTTTAATTAGGTTCTGGTAGAAAACGTAACACTGATTTAGCCACCACATAATGCTGAGAAGTTCTTTTCTTTACAATATCGTAACATACTTTTATCTCTTATCGTTGTCATTTACTGCCTATAATTGATAAGGGTATTATTAATTTACAAATTTACAGAGTATGTTGGTACCAAATTATGAGTATTTTAACACAACGCATTATTACTAGAAATACATTATCAAAATAGGACTGAAAGGTACTTAATGAAGTGAATATTTTGCAGGTCATTGATTTTAGTATAAAAAACTAATTTAAATTTTGGTAACATATAAAAAAATTGTACCTTATATGATAGCATAAAAGGCGATTATTCCTCCATGAAACTACTGTTTTTTATGTTTTTTAAAT
>JAOSYY010000231.1:11317-27782 GCA_025727935.1 Hebomoia glaucippe
AAAAAATTGTACCTTATATGATAGCATAAAAGGCGATTATTCCTCCATGAAACTACTGTTTTTTATGTTTTTTAAATTTTTAAATGAAAATGTATATTAAAAGACTCAATTGAATACCGAAACAAAGAACATTAAAAACTTAATTACCTATAACTGTAGCAAATACACTAAACTTACCGAATTATTAAAATATAATATGAGAACCGTCAAATTGTCGATCTATGTTATAAGTAGACTAAATATCGAAAATCTGTTCACATTATTAACAAACTCGTCATTCAGACATGGTAAGTTATGTAATTTCCAACTAAATTTTTTATTTTCTTTGTCACATCACTGTAATGAGATGGCTGTTTAGCGCTTGTGTATTAAAAAAAAACTATGTTCAATCAATACAATGAGTAGAATCACGTAAAACGTACGATCCATAAACATTTTGATGGACGAACCGAATATTTTCGAGACTTCTACAATTAGAAATCAAGAGTGGTTTTCGTCAGCTGTACCGACCACTTTTAATAATGAATATTAATCCTTAAAATTTGGGAATAATCTATTCAAATAAATAATCGTGCAAGTACTCAATTGTAAAATATCTAACGAATCTTTATCTAAATTTATGTAATTTTATACGTCAGTTTATAAAATTACTTATTTCGAGGCTAATAAACTAACTTAGACCTCGGTTGTCACAGACTATGGGTAATTTTAAATCAGTTGCTGTACGTTCTTGAATAAACAACATGTACTTGTGATTTTTTAAATTCTTTTCTAATACTTAATCATTGTCATTTAATGTATCTTTGCACACTGCACATAATTCTTTTTTGATGAGGTGAAAGTTGGTAATTAGAATGATAAGTAAACAATAGTATATTGATTATTGACATTTTATCTTTATCGACATAAAAAATTATGATAAATCTAATAATCTATTAATAAAACACGTTAATAGCTGTATAAAGTTTATAGTAACAAATAAAAACTAATTGGAAACAAAGAATCCATCTTTTTTGTTTATTTTCTGTAATATTATATTATTAAGACTAACAAAAAATTACATTAAAGATATCTCAAATACTCGAGTAAATTCTAAACAATTACTTCAGTGTCAGTCTTGAACTAATTAACATACGCCTTTCTCAAATTTTCAAGAACTAGAATACTTATCACCAAAGACTTCCAAAACTACGAATGAGAGTATAAAAAAAATCGAGAAAGTATATATTTATTAACTAGCCAACAAAATAATTCTAAAAAAAATTTCATGAAATACTGGTTTGAGTTTAATCTTATTGTACAAATTAACTTTATTAAATATCCTTGGAAAAACAAGATGAGGAGAAAAGATAAAGCGCAACATAATAACAGTTACACATTATGAAAAAGAATAAAAACACATTGATTGCAAAAATATTTATAGTATATAAGTACACTTTTATATTACACTAACGTTCATTATTATATAAGTATATTTGATAGACTAGCCAAGTATAAAATATTATTTTTATATTAATACACTAAATGCGAAACCATGATATTGCTGCCAAATTCCAAATAAGTAGGTAAAAACCTCTTTAAAGTAATAATATCTGGTATTATAAAAATATTTTAAAAATTGGTCAAATAACATTATCTGATACTCCAACCTTGAGAAATACTTTAGTTGTTCTTTCTCGACACCTTCACATATGTTTTACTCAATACTTAGAGACGATATAATTGTATTATATTAGCTTAAAATCACAAGAAGAAATAACATTAACTGAACTTAAGATAAAATGTTTTTTTTCTGGACCCAAATCTGAGCTGTTAATGCTTCAAAGAAAATTTTAAACCAAAGTAAATCCCAAGACAAACACAAAAGTTTATAACAAACCTACATATGATTTCAGCATATTCAACATTAATCACATATCTTTCAGTACTTTTCTTAGTATCTTCCCTGATGCAGTTTTCGGTATAGAGTCAAGAATTACAACTTCGTTCACTTGTTTATATACAGCTACTCTTTGGTTTACAAAATCAATTATATCTTTTACATTTACTTTAGCACCTCTGTCGACGACTACAAAGGCTTTAGGCATTTCTCCTTTGGTGGCATGTGGAACTCCAATAACCGCTGCATCCTTAACAGAAGGATGTTCCCGCAGAACTGCTTCTAATTCTGCTGGGGGAACTTGAAAGCCTTTAACCTGCAATTTTAGCAATGTACAAAGCTCTAACTGTAGATGTAGATAAGATAAAAGTTTATATTTTGAAAACGATGCATATTTTGTATTTATTTCTTACAAATCCTGAAAGTAATGAGAGGTTCAGACTTACAGATTTCAATATTCAGTTAAAACATACAAATTATGAAAAGATTTGAATTTTATGTCTAAATAATCAATGTTTGTAAACTTCGCCCGTGTAGAAAACATTAATTTAGATCTTATATTTTTAAGACTTCCTATATATACATGATGTTTGGGGTCTGCTCCCGAAAATGAAGACAGGTGATAGTACTAATGGCACCTTCGATAAAAAGCCGGAATAAAATTCGATTCTGACTAAAAAAAATAATTTATTTAAAATGTTTTATTAGCGTTATTTCGTTCCATCATGTCAGTCTAACTGATTTTGTTATCATACTTCATTGCTGGTTCTTTTTTTTTCATTAAAGTAATGTATTTTTTATGAAACTATCGTTTCATTTAGCTGTACTTACAAGATGGAGCGTGAATAATGCTAATAAAAAGTATTAAAAATATGTCTTTTGATAGTCAGAATCGATTTTTTTCCATCCCTTCAACAAAGGTATCATTGTTACTATCACCCGTCTTCGTTTTCGAGAGCAGTCCCCAAACAGCCTGTATAAACTATATCAGTTTTAATAAGAAACCTTTTGAATATCGCAGTAATTTGGTGGACACATATGCCATACCAAATTATTATTCTATTCCATCCCTTTCTCGAGAAATAATTAATTATTTATATATTTAAAATCCCAATCTCTATTTCACGTACACAGGGAAAGATTCTGGGGGTAAAATTCCGAATTGTATCTATTCTATATTCAAAGGTCTTCATTGGTTAAATGGCATAAATGGGAGTAGGTAACAGACAAACGCAAGTACTTTCGCTTTTATACTAAGTTTGAACATGTATAGGGAGGCATTATAAATTATATATTATTTAACCTTTATGAGTTCTTTGAATCTGTCAACTATTTTAACCAATCCCTTCTCGTCAGCAACGGCAACGTCACCACTCCTAAACCAGCCATCATTGAATGTAGCTGAATTGGCTTCTGGATTATTTCGATAACCTCTCATCACCTGCGGCCCTCGTATTAGTAGCTCTCCTAACTGTAAATAATATTTATGTACAGATTAATTTATTTTATTGTGAAATGTACTGATAGTATTTATTTAACCTTTTGTCTACTACCACGCTCGTCGGATTTGTCTATAATTTTTAGAATCAGTTTTATTTTTGATAACTTATACTTGTTAATAGCATTTACTTGTTTTTTCAAAACTGAATGTTGCCATTAATAATTTATTATTAATTTTCCAACATTTTCTTTGTGAAGAATTGTTGAGGATATCAAAGTATGCAAACTTCTATTGATATTTGTTTTTAAATAATATTAAACTTGTATAAAGAGAAGTTTGAATTTGTGTTTAAAGTAGCATAATAATTGCCGAGTTCTATTTTCAATGTTCAGTAGATAAATTTATTGCTTTGCTAATTTATTATGAGAGGATAATCAGTATTACTCTGTGTGTCAAGAACTTCTTACGTTCGTCATACATAATTTCGTTTAGATTTATAAGCCACTTTTAATAATCATTAGCTATGAATTTTATGAGATCATAAAATTGCCTACATACTCTAAAATATAAAATGCACTATAAAATATCATTGCATACCATACGAATATTTTCCTTCACATTTCAACAATATCGGTTTTCAGAATAAGTGCATGACATAAAGAATTTTTTGCTGAATAAATAATTTATCGCAAAAATATTAGTTTTAATTATAATATAATTTTCATTTCTTGCTGTAACTTATAACATTCTTGTATTTTTGTACATAAATAAGATTAATAATTAATACTTAATAAAGCCGTGTTATTTTGCCTTTTTTCCGTAACAATTTTTTTTATTATTTAATATATAAACATGCATATTGACGACAAATACGTTGGTCTTAAAATTAATAGTTCAATTAATCGAACATTATTAAAACTAATTTAAATGAAGATGCAACTGCCGTGAAATTCAAAATACTGCCATTTCGTCTGCCATCTATTGTGAACTTGATATTTGATATAGATGATTTTACTCAAAAAAATTGAGTTTATATTAAAAAATGGTACATTACCTGATTAGGTCCTAAGGCATTCAGATTATTGTCTACAATTTTCAATTGTGTACTAGGTACAGGCGGGCCGACTACACTATAATCATTACAGTTCTTCGGCGCTAAGCACACTACAGGCGATGTTTCAGTCAATCCGTAGCCTTGGCCAAAACGAATCTTGCGCTGCAATGAAATATCGTATATTTTATAATACGCTAAATTAAGGCAATAGTGCATGCATGATTTTTTTGGCATATGAGATATTTTTAAAAAACTAAGATATATTGTCGTTTAACATTCAGAATGGCAAATTTAAACCTAAAGCCAAATTACTGATGAGACCATTAATTATGAATTAATTGTTAATTTATCTTAGTCTATTTAGAATATTGTATATTTTAACCTGCACTTTTGCCAAGAATCGGTCGGCATCTGAAGTAGCCATCGGTGCAGCACCATTTATTACTGTCTCCAAATATTGATATGTTTTTGATGTTCCAGCTGGATGAGATGCCATTAAAAGAACTGAAATCAGTAACAAATCAAATTAAATTTTCATATTTCATTGAAAACATGATCAATGTAAGATGAAGTCAATACAAAGAAATTTCGTATACATATTTAATGGATTAATATGTTCTGTTTTCACAATATACATTGATGATAATTTTATCTAGCAGGAAAGATTATAGTTATAATGTTCGAAATGTGAAATAATATACATATATTTTTATGCCTAAAATTATTAATACTATATTGTGATTGCAGTAATGTATTATTCACAACATTAATATTTAATACAGTTATACCTTGGCGAATGTTTTGGGACGACAATTTTATTCAACTAACCTAAAGGTGGAGCAACGAACAATAGATTTACTTTAAAATTTTCGAGAGCTTGTAAATAGCTTTCAGGTGTAAACTTGGGTAATGTTACCAGCTTGCTTCCTTGACCCAACTTATGAAACATCAACACTGATGCTGAATAAATATGAAACAATGGTAATACTACCATAAGTGAATCCTGATATGTTGCTGAAAAATTTTTAACCAAGTTATTATTTCTTTACAAAGCAAAGCCACCAGTATATTTATATATATAGCTTTTCTGTCACCTTTTAAAACAATAAAATATTATACAGAAATAAGTTGCATTACCTTAACTCACTTTTCAAGTATTTTACATACACCCTTATTCCTTTCTAAATTTATAGACCTTCATATATTGAGATAGGAAAAACTAGCTTTTGCCTAAGGTTTCGCTCGCGTTCATGTCGATTTTGTCAACTACTTTTAGTTTATTTTTAAATAAGTTCATTGAATGTACAGAGGTTTTTACTCATTTTTTATATATATAGATTTTTTTCTTACCTGTAGTTTCATTGTGAACTTTAATTTCCGGTTCATTAAATTGTTCACAATTAGAGATTATGTTTCGGTTAGTTAGTTCGACACCTTTAGGCAATCCTGTTGTACCACTCGAATATGGCAGAAAACACAAATCATTAACTGTCCTTCTTACTTCCTTTAAACATGACTTATCAACGTGAACGTCTTCACTTAATTCATTGAAGGCAATAGTTCCATCGGGTGATGATTCGCCCTTTGTTTTCACAACAATAATCGGCATAATAATTTTAGCAATTTCGAACGCGTCTTTAACAACTCCAATCATCTCTGGTAGAGTGACTATAACTTTCGCATCGGACATTAGCAATTGGCGTTGTACTTCATCTGAAATTTGTTTTTGTTTCTATTCCGTTATTTACATCGATTATTCGGATGTTACAGTATTCTACTACAGAAATCAAGTAACCAGAATTTTTTAATGTTATAATTAGATAGTTCAGCCTTTTTGATAAAGTCGAATAATAATGGTTATGGTGAATAATAAAATTAGAACTCGACTGACCAAGGTGTAAAAAAGGCAAAGACAAAGACGAACTAAGTTGAGTAATATTATAATACAATTTTGAATAATTGACGCACGTCGCGCACGCCCGCTCGTAACGTTTCGCAGTTCGTAAGCAAAAATTTGAAATTTAAATAATTATCTCGCGAAACTACTAAATCGGCAATTGTATAAACCAGAAGTTCCCAAAATTGGTTTTAGCTATAGACCCCTTTTAAAATATTTACTTGTTCCGATGGACAACCTGCATGTTCAATACTACCATATTTCCAAAACTGGACAAAAATGTGAAGATCAATTTTCATTGGCCCCCCGCTTACTAATTGTGCACCCCCATACTCAGCAATAACATTCATAATCATTCATAATTCAATAACATCACTAATTGAGTAATTAACTTGAAAATACATTGAATGGTCAATGTATTTTAATTATATGATTAATTGCGAGAAAAAGTATTTTTCTAACACATAGTACCTACAATCACCTATGAACAAGATATTTCTCATCACACATCATACTCCTTGAATTCAGCTGTCACCGACATTGACCTCGAAAAATGTCGTACTCTTTACCTCCAGAGATCTTGGACATATGTGCCTATTTTATATATAAACGCTGAGCACTACATTTAGGAGTTTAGATTACTTAAAATAAATACGAATATACGTACGTGCTGTATAAACAGGATTGATAGTGGTAATTACACCACCAGCTTCCAAAATTCCCATAGCAACAAGTGGGAAGTCTGGTATATTCGGTAACA
Source organism: Hebomoia glaucippe (assembly GCA_025727935.1). NCBI lineage: Eukaryota > Metazoa > Arthropoda > Insecta > Lepidoptera > Pieridae > Hebomoia > Hebomoia glaucippe. The sequence goes on from JAOSYY010000231.1 coordinate 18,349, forward strand.
TAATAGCAATAGTGTCGCCATCTCGGATTTTGAGTTTCTTTCTTAGATTAGCTGCGAATGAATTTGAGAGCTTAAATGCTTGTTCGTAAGTATACCCACGTCCCGTGACTGCACATATCTAAAAATAGGCCGTTGTGTTTAACAAATCACAAGCATACAAATTGTATACTTAAGTATACATATTGTTACACTTCCCGTTTATTTGTTTTTTGTTTTATATTGTATATAATTTTATTTATTAAGGTGACATTTATTAGACTGAATTAATATTTCCTTATGACGTAAAAGTGTTAAGTTTTTGTAAGTGTACAGTTAGCCTTGGCTTTTATGAAGTTACATGTTGATTAAGAGTGAACAGTACGTGTCGATTTCTATTAGAACATATATTATATCTTCTAATAGACATCGACAAAATTTCACAAATTTTACAAATGTATATTAGTAGTAGGTCTACTAAAATACATTTGTAAAATCATCCCATGTTCCTCTGTGATATATACCTACAGATAAATAAATATTAAAGTACTGTTCAAAGGTCTTCTGAAATATTTATTTTATTTACCCGGAATATAATATTGTTATAAAATTACATTACATATAAAAAAACCTATAAAAATTTATGAGATACAACAACAAAAGCGTTATTATTAAGCGTTATTACATATTCATAATAAATATAATACGTAGGTACACTCTCACCGAGGCAGTTCGTTCCGGCCATCTATCCAAATTCTGCCACACGTAATCATATAGAGTTATATTAGGTATTTCCTTAATATCATTGTATGGAGATTTTATAACACCGTCCTTATTCCATACACTGTGATTTCGAACACAAATACTAGAGTATCTTGAACTCGCACTAAACTTTATTGAAGCATTTAAAGTACGCAAATTTTTTGCCATTTTTATCCTTGTATTTTTTACTGAAACCCTCAGTTTTAAGTATCTGTAAATCATAAGATAATTATTATCAACCAGCAGTCAGCCCCACTTGGTAAATGAAATAAGTTATTACTATAACGTGATTTATATATACGACTATTAAAAACATTTTTTAAAAATGACTCATAAACTACGTTCGTCTTAACAGATTTTGTTAAAATTGAAACAAGAGCTTGGAATAATTAGATGCACACAGTCTGATAACAATCTCCATAATTTTATGATGATTTTTAAATCGTTATGAAAGTAAAGACTGTTTTCTCCCTAATAACATTGCCTATAAGGTCACGTCAATGATTACAGTAAATTCGTATATATGTATAACAAACGGCCAATCCATACATAAACATAAAGTTAACTGTCTTTGTCCAACTTATCTTATCGTAACTTTAACTTCATATGAATTAAAAAAAAAATTATTTGATATTGTAAATAGACATCACAATTTTAGTAAATTTGTATGAATAGGTATAGACAGCTAAAATCGTATCAAAAACCGGATGATTTATATTCTTTACGAAAATTAAAAACGTTTTTAGTACTTGGAACTGGATTTTTACTTTAAGATAAAAGTTTTAATGTAATTCACTGAGATGATTCCGTGTGAAAAAGAAAAATTCACCATTATTTCACTTTACGTCATGTACATACGAATAAAGACACATTATTAAACACAAATAAAATTCCTTAAATCGGAAACAACACGCAAAGTTAAAATTCAAGAGACAATTCTAAAAATAAATGAATTTAATTACGCCGTACTACATAAAAATCGGGCCTCCCCTGTCCTCACTTCAACAGAAATCGCTCAGTAAAAAACCGGTATCAACACAAACAAAACGTTCGCTGTTTAATCACAAACTAACTTACGTACGACTATTATTTAATTCTATGACCTCTGTTGCAGACCTATTTAGTTGTAGTAACATTTTACCCAGTCATACCTTAAACAATGATATATCAATTATAATCCAAAGTAAACAAAAATCGATAAGGTTCAAAAAACAATAAATGACAACAACGCCAGTGCTTCACTTGTGAAATGACTCAATATGTTATTTATAAACTGGTATAAGGCAACTACTATGCGTGTTTGCATTACCAAAGCCGCACGAATACTGAGGCAAATTATAATTCAGTGTTCCCAACTCTCAAAAATTTTTCCCCCTAAAGCTCCAACAAAAAACCCCTAAAAAACCCCATTCGACTTTCTTAAACCCTAAATTTAGGGGAAAACCCCTAAGTTGGTAACACTGTTGTAATTGTTTTTATTAACAAATATATTTTATAACCGCACTGTCTAAACTTCTAAAGTAATTATACATATACTTCAAAGTTTAGTATTAATAACTTAAAGAGAAAAAATATAAAAGCAAATTATTGAAAGTAAATATTTACGAGTATTTAAAATTCTTTGATTGTTTCTATAATTTATTGTTCCTGATAGACTATACCAACATTGTCATACTTTATTGAAATATATTGTATTATTTATTGGCAGTTACTCTTAATTAGTATTCGAAAATCAAAATACAAAGTGCCTTCCCAATAATTCTAACATGTTACGTGCGATATTAAATCAAAGTTCAACAAACCAACTGTAGAAAAAGACATGACAATGGCACCTTACTGCTTAATTTTGAGTTACATGTAATAAAACTATTTTTAATTCATTAAAACATTGACTCCTATATCTGCATCACCAAAGACGTTATCAGTACCAGGCATATTAATGTATAAGATCATCACGCAAACAATGAAACTCATCTTATCACCTCGTATCTTTAGAATCAAAAAACTATCGTGCTTAATAACTTTATCTAGTATGTACATATTATAGCAAAAGTGTATAGAAAAAATATGGCGCATTAACAAAATTTAAACATTATCAAGTCACGTATTTATAAGATTTTCTCTCAATTTTATTAAAAATTCAAAATTAATATTTTTGTTGAAGATTTGAAAAGAAAACAAAAGATTTTTTTTAAAAAACCGCTTTATTTACATTTATAACTCCATGGTACTTTATTATTTAAAATATATTTTAATATAAAACACCTATTTAATACATTTATTTTTATAAAAAGCTTCCCATATTATATACAAGCACAATTTACTACGATTATATAATATATGATATTGTAAGGATGTGCTCAGTGGTAAGTCTCAATTACCATTCCTGAAATCCTGCAAATAGACGTAAGGTTGACAACGCGAAACGCATTAAGTTACCAGTTGCAAACAAATCGAAGTACGCCAAGGTTCACTATGCATATTGTACTTCTTACCTCCACACTCCCAACCGTATATACAAACAATTGTGTGTTTCTTTTTTGTCTATAAATTAAGAACTATGAGAAAAACAGCAAATAACATTTTATACAGATATAAATAATAATATATTTTTAGTAACATTATTTTTCTGCAGCCTTTTTTTATGCACACAAGGACGATTAAAATATACATTAAACGTAAATTCTTACTGCCAAATTATGCTGAGCAATACGGCTGTTATGAATAATGTAGTAATCAGGAAGGCGTAATAAATCCTTTCTTCACCCTATTCCTAACATTTAACTGACATCTGTTAATGGCTGTTATGCACATTTATACAAAAATTATGGTGATTGACTAAGAGTATGCGAAACTTAAGAACATCTGGACAATGAATGTATAAATATTGTTACAAAATAATAGGAAATCTTAATATGGTGGTACATTTCACTATAAACTCACAAAACGTTGAGGCATGTGTTTCAGAACATAAATTAGTGTATTGTCTGACCAACCTTAAAATCCCTGTTTAAACAATATCAATACCTTCGTATATTACGTACTATACCATAGAGACAGTATTAATACGATTTAGTGTTAAACTTTACCTTTTAAAGCTTAATGTATTATTTTTAATCTTAAAATTTTAGATTCCAACGATCGTTTCTGGTTTTCATCTAGGCATTCGACAATTTTTTTTTTTTAATTTTTTTCGTATTTAACAATTCATTGCGCATACATTTTTCTCAAATCCTTTCTTAATATTTTTCCAGTTGTGGTTTTCGGAATGTCATTAACGAATACTACTTCATCTATTTTCTTAAAGGAAGCGACTTGACTCGCTACAAAATCTTGGAGCTCCTTAGTGGTTGTATCTTTGCCCGTTTTCTTTATAATAAATGCTTTGGGTACTTCACCGTGATATTCATGTGGTACTCCTTTAAATAATTGTATATTCAAAATTATCTGTATTATATAAATTAAATGTATTAAACTTTAAAGTTTAATTATAAGTTATATATTAAGTAGCGTTGGCTAAAGAAGCCGAAGATATTCATAAACTTAGAAGATAAATGAAATCGTAAATATAGGTAATATGTTTGCAAAATCCCAAATTCTAACGTTAGGTATGTCTATTGTTTCTAAGATAACACGATAGACACGCGATAATAGACAGATAGGCAGATAATCAAAACTATTCGCTACTCAATAAAACTAAAATAGATTTAACAGAAATATGAAGTCCTTACCAATAACTGCTGCTTCTTGTACGGCAGGATGAGACCGCAACAAGCTCTCTAACTCTGCAGGTGCCACCTGCAGACCTTTTACCTATAAATAAAAAACACATGTCACAGTTATATTCGATATCTTTAAAACTCTAGTGGCAATGTACCCCAGAAAACTGTTAGAAGAATACCTTAATTAGTTCCTTAATCCTGTCTGTGACAAAAAGACCAGTGCCAGGCTTGTAATAGCCCAAGTCCCCTGTTTTGAAGTAACCATCTTCAGTTATAGTTTCCTTGGTGGCCTTCTCGTTCTTATGGTATCCCTTCATTATCGTTGGGGATCGCACTAATAATTCACCTGGCTGTAGAATATTTTATAGCTTTATTTTAATACATCTTTACTCATTAAACCTATATTATTGTATCAAAGATATTTTATACCGAAATAATAATAATTTTAAAAATAAAGTTAAGAGAAAACATAAGAATTTATTCTAGATTAAGGCTTTGTAGAATATTATATTTCGTATTGTGAAGTTTGACGACAATAAATGAGAATAAGCTTGTATACTCCCAAGTTTAATTGTTAGGAGACAGGTTTATCGAATAACTATATAAATTAAATGCACGTACTTGACCAATAGGAACATTATCGCCGGTTAATGGATCAATGAATTTTAACTCTACATTGGCCATTGCTTCACCACAGGCTGAATAATCAACTATTTTCTGATCTAAAAATGTGGTTGTAGCCAGCGAGCAGGTCTCGGTGGCACCATAACCTTGTCCAAATGACAGTTTTCCCTGAAATAGAGTTTAGATGAAATTTTTTTATCAATATTTTCTCCAGGTTTAGACAGTCAATTACACCAGAAAATTCATTTGATTTTTAGATCGTAAGAAATATTTTCAAAAATCATTCCACATCTATAATGACACTAACTGTCGACAATTGAAAATGAAATAGAAATACTATCGAGCTACTTTTTTAATAAAATTTTCAATGTATTAATGTAACTGAATTCATTGTTTCTATACACAAAATCAATATTATTATTTTACATGTGACATAGTAAAAATTAGTGTTGTGCGGTCAGTAACATATCAGCCCTAGGCAATCGATGTGCGACAGTTCTGGCTGTACACGCTGCCTGCACGAAGCCACAGAAGGGATTCGTGTAGTTTTAAGATTAAATAATTAGTTTGATCTAGAATTCTAGAATCTAGTATTAAATAGTTTGTTAGCATCGCGCTACTTAATTGTACCTATATTAATTTTAAAAAATAATTCATATTAAACTTGAGTTTTTTGGGACCTCCAGCGGTGATCAAAATAATATACGGGTATACCAATAATAATAATAATAAATGGTTGGGTTAAAGGGCAGATGCATAAGGCCGTACTCCTGGACACGGCGCGCATTGTCAGAATGTCAGACGGTTTCTTTCTCTACCGAGTTTTTTTTTGGCGGGGGACGTCGCGTTTTTAGCCAGGTGGCTATTAAAACTAACCGGATGTTATGGGCGCGATAGCGCTCGCCATGTGCCTAGACTAGGCTAGACCAAGGGTGCCCTGCGGGGGGCATCGCCCTCGGCTTGGGCTGCCGCAGTTGAGGAGGGCGCTTGAAGAGCGGGATGGACGCTCACCCGAGTGAGCGGTACGCGGAACAAGGGACCTCGTCTCCACCGGCGGAGGCGGTTACGATTACGCGGGTAATCGTCGCCGTTTCCTTCGGATCGGATCGCGAGCAAGGCCTCTACGGCCTTGCTTAGGGAGTCGGCGGGATCGCTGAGGACGCTACGTGGCCTCCTCCAGCGGGATTTCTCTACAGCCGTAACAACAGGTAGCTTGGGCCTCGCTCCGCTGCTGGTGACCTTCTAGACTTTTACTTTTATATCTATTTTATAAAAAGCCTAATTAAGAAATAAAATATATGAGAGAAATAATAATAACAAATTTGCTTAATTGCTGTCTATTAACAATAAGCTATGATATTTTATACGGCTAAATACTACTTTTTATTATACTCTTATTGTAATTTGAAATTATATTGACGAAATTTTCCTATCCTCTTCGCGTATTTATGTTATAGTCTAAGGTAAGTATTATGAATGATATTTAAGATTACAAAGGTCTCACTTGACTCTTATCCATTACAGCATCAACATCTGTTGCAGAAAGGGGCGCTGCACCACAAATAATACGTTTTAAGCTACTGAGGTGTTCTGCTTTCACATCTGGATGCTTTCCCATCAGTATCACTGGAATGAGGGATGTATTTAGATGGTGTAGTTGTCAAAGGGCTTGTTGATTCACACATCATCAAGAAATTACAGATACGATTTGCCCAATAAATATTTGAGCAGCGTACGGGAATACGTTTTAAGTTCCGGTCACATTTACATAACGAACCTGGAACCTTTCATGCTAAACATATTGAACATATCTTTAACCAATAAAATTAAATATTATATTTCAGTAACAATATTTTTTCTATCGACCTTAATTTTTTTAAAATGAAATATAAACCACTGCAATTCTTCAAACAGCAAATAATTTATTCTTAGTTATTTTTTTAATAAGAATAAAGAAAGAAATCCCTCGGAGGTTTTTGATATAAATATGTATGACAATGAAAATATATACAATTTAAAACAGTTAACAATAACATAAAATCTTACCAATTGGAGGCACCACATATAATATATTAGGTTTATCATTTTTCAAGACGTCAAAGAAAGTGGTGGCTGAAAACTTCGGGAACGTGATCAGTTTACAACCTTTAGCTACGTGACCAATTAAATTTACCACCAAACCGTAGATATGAAAGAATGGCAAAATACACGGCAGTACATCTTGATAATTGGCTAGAAACATATTTTATTTTAAATAATGTCGAAATCTTAATGTCTCTTATTTAAGAGGAACAAAAATGTAAATGTAGATTATGACATATTTCAAAATGCATTTTTTTCCAGAATATAATATGTACCGTTTAGATTTTTGACAACAAAGAGATCACTTTTTTGACGAGGAGGAATTGTATTATGCATAAAACTGAAAGATCACTAGACAAAGTATTAATAAAAGCAATTGTTTGAAGCACTTAATTATCGTGATCTTATTGCAGTTATTTTATTCATTGTATGTAAATTTATTTTTTTTATATATTATAATTAATTAAATACATATAACTTTTATCATCACATAAATGGTTATATGAAATATGATATATGAATTCCATAACTAATAGTAATCAAATTTCAATGAATGAATGGATAAGTAGATTTATGATGTTGAACTATTTATGCATGGTGCACTAGAATAAATACTTTTAACTTATTATATTCATCAATTTAAAATATTTTATATTTTGAATGTGGATACTTTTAATATATGTACTTAATAATAAAAAAATATAAAGTGTAACTTCAATATTACAAAAGGTTTCTAGTCTATGTGGGTTGCACCAGCAAGCCTACATAATATGAACAGAACAATAGTGCTTGAACATCAAAAAGCAATTTAAATGTAGATTTTCCAAAATTTAACAATAATATGATTAACTAAAAGAACTTATAACTTGCCAAGTATAATAATGACTTTACAAAACTACATAAAATCAATTCTTTTATGTTTAAGGCAAGGAAATATATTTTAAATTATGATGTCTGAATAATTCAAACACTCACCATCTGCTACGACTGCAGTGTCAATTCTTTCATGATGCATCATACTATCTGCTGCTATAAGGTTTCCATGAGTAATTTCCACTCCCTTTGGTAACCCAGTTGTTCCGCTCGAGAACGGAATAAATGCTACATCATCCTTCTTTCTGTCAACTTTATCCAAAAGAACATTATCAACTTCACCGTTTTCAGCCACTTCAGAAAAACGTATCGTTCCGTCTGGGACCGCTTTGTCAGACCTATCTACTATAATGATTTTAGCTTGTCGCTTAGCATTGATAAGACCCTTTCTTATAATCTCATAGCACTCAGGGACTGTAATAATTACTTTCGGTTTCGCCAGAGTCACCTGATGACTTACTTCAACTAGAACAAAGGTCAAGATGGAGGTTAAATTTTTTAAATCTATATGTATTATGTATATCTATATATCTCCTTTTTCCCATAGTATTAAAACGAGTTTCAAAGAGCCTTTTAAATATGTAATAAAGTATAATTTATAAAACTCTTACATTCTTTATAAATAGGGTTCATAGTCGTCATAATACAACCAGCTTTTAATGTTCCAAATGCTGCGACAGAAAATTCTGGACAGTTTGGTAACATTGCCCCAACAACGTCGTTTGGTTGTAAACCAAATTTCTTACGGAGAGATGTCGCAAAGATCGCTATGTTCTTCCATAATTGGGCGTACGTGTAGCTTTTGTGTGTCTCTGCGCATTTCTGTAAATAAAACGTATTTACGTTAGGTATACGGTACGTTACTATAGCATATAATTATTACCTTTGTAGATACTATAGCAGGAATCATTTGAAAAGGAAACATAGTCAACTTCATAATACATAAGCTTGTTGTACGAGTTATGGTCACTTTCCATGATCACATTGAGATTTCATACTTTCTACGATGTCTAACAGGTTCATATTTTCTTTTCTACTACTTTTTACTCGCGGATTCGCTTGAGTTAATGTTGGTTTTGATTTCCACTTTCACCTTTATAACATTAGTTATGACACACGTTATTTTTACATTCAATTACTGTCCAGCATTTAACTAATGACATTAAAATACCTATCATAAAAAGAAAGGATATGATATGAAGCAGTTATGCGTGATTTGGCTTCGGTCTATAAATTTGCTAAAGGCAAATCAACTAATGAAGGTCATTTGTTACATATAGTGATAATAATTTCAGCGTTTAACAGCGCTAAAAGAGTTAACATTGTTTTTGAATTAAAATTCCAACTCAAAATCCAAACCCCAATCTGTTATTATATTAAAAAGCAGAATAATTT
>JAOSYY010000333.1:13245-29536 GCA_025727935.1 Hebomoia glaucippe
TATATAGAATTCAGCCTCCGCAGAAACAGGATATATCATAAAAGTTCCAGCACTATCGGATCAGTTGTTTAAGAACACTTAGACGGACATACGAACATTCATATATTTAATAAGTCTAGACTTGCCCTATAGGTGAATTCCAATCACATGCTCTTTCGAGATAAAAACTTATAGTATTTCTAAAATACATATAAATTCTAAGTATTATTGAGGAGGTACATGATTTTATTGCGAAGAGTTTAACAGTTTTTTGAGATTAGTATAAACGAAATGAGATTTTATAATATACTAATACGATTCGTATGTATGCGTACTTTCCGGGTCAACTCCTGGCTTCCTCAGCAGATAAGCGGCCAGATTATAGTGTTTTGTCCGAACTATCTACTTATACATACAATATTAAATTGCGATACAACACATTATAATTGACTTCTAAAAATTTATTTGTTATATTGTGTTAAATTCAGTCTATAAACAAACAAAAACTTCACCAACATAACGTTCATTCAATTAATTATTGATAGAGATAAATATTTTTCCTGTTGATATAGCCGTAAACATAATTCATGCGAAAATATTTGTTGAAAATATTAGTTGTTCTGCATTTACATTATCATATTAGGAGCAAATAATTTATTCCTGTCGCTAATTTTAAGTTCTTAGCTCTAAAACAAGCAGTTAAGAACTCGGGTGGGTTAAATTTATCGGACTAGATAGACTAAAAATTACGTTTGAATTACTTAAAACATTAATCATCTTTTATAAAGCACTTCGCGATTAGCTTTCGATTTAATATTTCTATGGCAAGTAAGTTGTCTTTAAATATATTTGACTACAAGTTCACAACTAGTTATGACCCTATATGATCTATTTAGACGGATTTACATATAAGTAAGAAACTAAGAACCCTAAAGAGATTTAAGAAGACAAATATGACCCATATAAATCAAATTAAAAAATTACGTACAAAAATACATTTATAAAGAGATATTCACTCACTGCTCAATGAAACCTACATAAATTATTCAATTAAACAGCATAAACTCTTTAAAAAATTGAATATATATACAATAAGTAATTTTCAATTATATTACAATTTTAAATGAGGAACGGTTGTACTTACAAGTATTTTTATCACATATATAAGAATTTAAAAGTATTTTAATTCATAACTCTATAAAAATGCGATATCACCCGACAAATTGTAATTGTCAACTGGACGTTATCCTGTGATGATGTCGGGTAAAATACAAAATATGCCACCTTGAAAATGTTGAGTTGCCAACTTCTGTATCTTTTGCCTATTTTGCGAATAAATTTCTATTAAATTAACTATGCTTCGCTCTAGGTTAACAGCCAGATGTATGTTCAAATTAAACTATTTATTAGCATAGAACGTATGCTATGTTAGTATGTTAAGAAATACTAACCTACTTAAGTTTTAGAAATAAGAATTTATTTTTACTAAATTACAGCAAGAACTTCATAAATATGGAAAAATAACAAATATTCATAAATTAAAACTTTTGTTAAAAGGACAATGTTATATGGTCATACCTTTAAGGATTTTTTGTCTTTAATTGTCTTATGCATGCCAGAGCTTGTATCAAACCAGTTGTTTCTAATTTGTTGTGAGTAGAATAAATGAAATGACGACGAAAGATATTTTAGAAGTTCAAACGTCTTATTGTGGACATGCCAAATGTACGATTTCGTATTTAAAGATACATGGTATCTATATTCATTATAATTACTATTTAATAAATTTGTTTGTTGATCTCTGACCTCGTGATAAGAGTTGTAGTTTATCGAACGCAATGATTATAAACAAAGAAAGTGTGTTAGTAGCAGCTACATATCTTATGATAACAATCATTAGAAGCGCCTTTTCAATTGTTAGATATTTTTGTGACCATGCACTTGATTCTAATTATCCCAAGATATCTAAATTTTATCCAAACCAAAAATATCAAGTTTTCAATTTTTACCTATTTAGACATCTCTACTGCCTCAAAAAACCATATACTATCTAGACTGTCCCAAATTACTGAAGTTATTAATGCTACCATAACTTCCGAAGCTCTCGAAGAAAACTGCATATAAGAAGATAGTCCCGTCACAGCACTAAAGTCAATCACAAAATCTTTTGCATAAAATACAATACCTATGTACTTTCAGATTTCAGAAACAAAAAAATATGTTACAGATTATCATTATTAAGACGAGCTACTCAATAAATGATTATACAACCTTCCTCGAAGACTGATGCAAGAAAAACGAATTATCTTAACTGCAAGTATTTATATAGTATTGTTACTTAAATTTATAACCATCCGCAAATGTTATTATAACTTTTTCATAATAAAAAAATTAATTTAAATAATTTCTAAAATAACAATAGGTTTTGCATTCACTGTTGAAAACTAATATTATAAAATAAGGACAAATAAACGAACAATTTCGATATTAATTATAGTACATTCAAATTATGTACCAATGACAATTAATTAAAACAGTTTTCCTATTAAGCCTTTATGTCAAATATCCTAGTATCTAGTTCTAGTATAACACAGCAAATTTGACAGTTGATAACATTATTTGAATTTTCGAAACAAATGATTAAAGCATTATTGTTATTATAAAGAAGCAAGTTTACAAGTGCGATTAAAATTGTTAAATTAAATTTAGTAAAAACTTAATAATTCATCATATGTTACATTATTTAAAATGTATCAATTCTCATCATCTTCTATGGGATTGTTTCAACAGTGTATTGAAGTGGCGAAACAAAATAATGATATAAATCCATGGAAAGAACGTTTTTTGCAAAATTCAGCATTCAATCATGATGAAATAGTAAATACCAATACGGAAAGAACTACAACTACATATGAAATTGCTACAATGGTTTGTAGTCAAGAAGATTTATATATAGATGTAAATATTGTGGACCCAAAAAATAAAATCGACGAAACGTACAGAGATATAGAGGCAGACCCAATTTCAAATATAAATTTAATTAAAGAAGAGAGTTCCGACGGTAAATTGCTAATAAGTTTAGCACAAAACTTGAATGATGCATTAGTTGAGAAGTTATCTAATTTTGTCTTAGAAAATACTTTAGAGTCTATATTCATTGAAAACTTCTTCAAATATTTCCTTCCCTTTTATTTCAAACGGGATAATACAAGGTTGTGTTTAGATTTAGTACTAAAAGCTTATAAGTACCATCCAGTTGAATTTGGGATATTGTTAAAAAATATATTAAATATTGAAATCAATAGTGTTATCTTACAAGAATTTGTATCTATGCTAAAAGATTCCGAGCAGATGGATATTTTAAAAACTTTTGTGGAATGTGATCTACCAATTGATGTATTTATAAAACACATTTTAACTATCACACAGTGTTATAAAAATAGTATGAAAGATGAGAATATCGATGATTTTATCCTGGTTATCTTAAAAGAAGCTTCTGATAAATGTACCACAGATAAGCAATATGGACGGCTTTTGTTAACATTTATTCAAAATATAACTGATGTTTCTAATATAAGTTTGTTGAAGGATATTGTAGAAAAACACAGATCACCATTCAGGAGGCCTTGTTTAAATCTGTTACATGAAATCAATAAAAATAAAAAAATTAAACAATAATTTTTTACACCAAAGGTCCATCCCCAGAAAATGTATTTACATATGGGGATGTCTTGCAATGGATTTCATTTTGTTATATAATTCATATTTATTTGTCAGAATATTTAAATATGGTATTTTAAGCTGAATGTTAAGGGTGCTGGGCTTATCATTAAAAGAAATAAAAAATGGAAGAATTCTTAATATTTTTTTTGCCCAAGGCCCTATAAGAGAACACAGCAGCTATCAGTGACATAACCAATAAGTTTGTAGGTCTAGTTGAAATGTCTTGGTTAGTATATTGTATATCTATACATATTATTTGCCTTGGCAACAGTTTTTATAGTTAATTTTTGTGTTTTATACTATGTATATATCGACAAAAATACAGAAATCCAAAATGTTACAAAGTGAAATAAAACAGGTTATTTTCTACTATGATCATTTATTTGATGATAATTTTAATTTATCTATTGGACTTAGATTTTATTACAATATATTTGTGTTAGGTACTAAAACTAATAATTCTTAGTCTTTCTCACTTAGAGCAAAAGTAAAGCAAAAACCAGTGTTACCATTTCCAAATAAATTTATATAATGTATTACGCATACATATACCATAGCGATGAAGATAATGTAACCAATGATTTAATAAAACATTATATTTAACAAAATCCATATAAAATATGCATTAGCGTTAAAGAATTATGTTTTCCATAAATTTAATATCTAATATGTGGCAATTTTTTAATCTGTGAAAGTCACAATTCATGTAAGCTTCACTATAGTTGTTATGACTTTTTATACATAACCTAAAATATAATTACACATGTGTTATGTTTTAATTTTAATAATATAAATTAAATTAAACATGACACAATTAGTAGTCGACGAAGTATATCGTAAGCGTACCTCGTACCCGATGGTGGTTAACTTTCAAAATGCGTACATTACAGATGCCTTTCAGGATATGGAGTGTTGGCTATATAATAATGAAGAAAATAATAAAAAAGCGGTGTTAACACAGTTTGACGACATTATATACACTGGTGAAGAGGACGAGGAACCTTTAGGAAGGACGTTGCTAGCTGTACGAGACAGGACAACAGGAAAAGTTCGGATTATAGAACCAGGCCTTGTCGAACTTAAACCTGTGGTTAAAAGCAATGTAAATGCATCGCAATTGTTGGAAACGAGTAATTTAGAATTAAGTCGAAAATTTGGATCCAAGAAAGCTAAACAACAAATGGAACATAGAGAAAAATTGAAGATGAATGTTGAGACAGTAACAAAACAGGTAATTTCTATAGTGAACTTCTTGAAAATTAATCTTGGTTGTATACTTATTTTCAATCGTACATTATACGAGATATTTCATCTGAGAACAATATCGACAAATTTAATTTCAAACACTGAATTAGGAAAAACTTACACAGCTCTAAACCGATCAACTCAAAAACATTTTCTGTTCTTATTTAGTTGACATTATACAAATTAAGTATGACAGGCAATCATTTTAAATAACTTACGTAGAAGATAATAGAGTCATATAAAATTATATTTCAGGTTGAAAAAACTAAAGAGAATGTTAGCATTGAGCAACTTGATATATCATCTTATGAAAATGCCACTAAAACTGATGATTTTTACATACCAGCAATTAATAGAGGTGCAACCTGCGTTGAAGATGTTTACAATGTTGATAAAATAATCAGTGATGAAGACATTGAGAAGATCACATCTGAAATGCAAAATAAAGATATAGATGGAGAAATATTACCGTGTATAAAATCCATTATTGATAAAAATCCCACCAATATTCAGAAAGTATTTGGCTTATATGCAAGTTGTTTAGCGAAATTTTTCAAATTGACATTGCAGGTTATAAACAAAAAGAATTATTATGTTTGTGAAACTTCCAATACGCTCAATAAAATCATAATTAACAATTTTACAACTTCTATAAAGGATAGACGAGGACGTCCAGTGGAATATAAGGACAAGGCGTTCTGTCATTTTGTGGTGTTACTGTTATTAATGAATAATTATAAATTACCAATAGATATATTGTGTGAAGCTTTTAAAATCACACCAAAAACTATCTTGACTAAAGTGAGTGTGACAGGGGCAACAGTTGCAAATCAGGGAGGGAAAAAGATTCTTCAGTTAAAACTACCATTACTTGTAAAAGGTATACAAAAGAGAAGAAGATAGATAAATTTTAGTCTAATTAGAGATTTATAAAACAGGTGCTACAGTCAGCTTATTGTAACATAAACTAAATAAAATAATGTTTTTAAAATATAACTATTACAAATCGGTATCGGGGCTGACTACTCAATATATATATCCCACTGTGGGATATGTGACAAAAAATGTTTTGTGTCTATTTTTTTATATTATTCTTTCATTAAAGCAATTATTTTTTATCATTTCCTTCTGCAATTGTAAACTGGACTGCAAATGTTAAAAGTAATGTGCTTATACTAATGTTTTTTTTTAGAAATTAAATAGGTTAATTATAATACATTTTGTAATATTAGTACAAATTAAACTAAGCATTACAAAATTTTGTATGTTAGTTGTATAAGGCAAATACAAGTGATGTGATTATGTACATTTTGTATCTGAGCTTAGTATAGATTACTGACATTTCTTTTACCAAGTTAAAAATATTTTATGTTTTTGCCAAATGGTAATTAAATAATATGGATCAATAAAAATTCCTTCTATCATTTTTGTCAGAATTATATTGTTTTAGATACATTATATATGCATATACAATATACATGTTTATATTTATGTACACTGTTTTAAGTGACAAAAGACCTCAAAAATACTAACATTTGCCAGTATAGATACAATATTATGTACTTAATCTTATAATTTTGAAAAATGAAATGTAGTTAGATTACTCCTTATATCAATTAACAAGACTGTTAATCAAAATTGGGCCAGTTATTTGTACCGAGTATACATAGATGCTAACATCCGGTTAGTTTCAATAGCCACCGGCCTAAAAACGCGACGTCCCCATAAAAAAAAAAATAGACGCTTTGAATAAAAAGATTTTTTGCTATATTCATCAATTATGTATATAATTTCATCTGTACATAGTTAATTTACATTAGTGTTGTCTAAATTCCATACAATCTTAAAATAATTCTTCTGCCTGTGTTTATCATAAGAATTAGGGCTTATAATTTTGTTGCACTATAGACAAACAAACATAAGGTTTACTTAATGGTATATAGCCCAGCCGTATGTTCTCATTTTATTAGTAATGTCATCTATCAGCAATTTCAATTTGCCAAAGGTCAATTTTACTCAGATCAAACTCACATTTTTTAATAAGATGAAGCTTCATAAATAATACAATTCAATTTTACTTTAAAAAGAGTTTCTATTTTAATAGTTAATTAGCATTTTTTTTTCGATATTACATTAATAATTAAATCATTTACATAAATGGAATGTTTGTAAATAATCATTTATTCATTACATTATATCTGATAGTTTAGTATAGAAGATAAACATAGTTTTTGAGGTATCAGCTGAGGGTGAGAAGTTTTAATTATTCTACCAACTTTTTATAAAGAGTAGGGTGTTAATGGTAAATCTGCCAATTTATTGTTTCTATTAGCATAGCCAAGAGGATAGGAGGCTTCAGATAACATTAATTTTGCCCTTGTTATAAAAATATAGGCTTATGTTAAAATAATTGGTATATAATATAAACATTTCAAAAACCTTTTATTTTTTTTTTAAAGTACCAACATAATGGTGAAAATTAGCGAGCTGGCAACTATTTTTGGAAATTTCCTGGGAAATTAATGAAACAGAAATGAATCTTTTTGTCAATGTTATTGTGTATATTTACTTATACATTTGTGTAGATCGAATTTTCTGAACTAAGTTACTTACATACATATAGAAATATTCAATACGCCGCTGTCGATAAACAATTTCCTATCAAAATGCAATTTCTTATAGCTTACAAATTACAACGACCAGCTAGTTTCAAAGTACATTTTAATTGCTAGTAATGGGATAAGCTTATGCGGAATAATATATTTTATATGTATAATTCTAATATTTATACAAATTTGAAAACGTAGCTAAAAAATGTTTAGAACATTCTTAATTAAATCATTTTTAAAATACTCTTGATAGTTAACAAAATTTATCTGATGTTAAAATTGTATTGCACAAAAAAGCTTAATATGGAAAAATCTTACATAGGCTCTTCTTTAACTTTAGCCAAATCGAATGTATCTCTTTGGATATTACTACTTTCAAAATCTGTAGATATATCACTCATCTCAGCGGTGCATAATTCACTTAAAATCGAATTATTCTTGGGTGCATGCGTATGAATGTATCTTTGTATAGCAAACTCCATACAATCGTAAGATTTCAAACATGATTCACATTTAAAAATCTTAGAATTCGTCAAACGATTCATCTTCAAATACAGCTCATAGTAATGATCGTTTTGAAACATTTCAATGCATTCATTACAGTCAACATTGAAAACACGTCGATTTGTCCCAAATGTTGCCAGTTCATGCGCTTTAAACTCCCCATGAAACTTTTTAATGTGACGTTTGAGCGATCTACGCGTACTAAAATCTTTGATACAGATAATACAACGTGGCATTTGTTTTTCAGTAGCTGTTAAAGTTATATGTTTGCTTCTGTGCCTTTGAAATTCTTCATAGCCGTTACAAATGAGATGACAAATTTCACATTCAAATTCCTCATTTTTAGGTAAATTTTTCATGTTTTCGGTATATGTATGTTTCAAACGTACATGTTTACATAGACTTCGTTTTTCTTTAAACAGTTTATCGCAATCTGTACATTTATATCTTAATCGTCTTAAATGTTTGAATTGTATATGTTTCTGTATGTTTTTTTTATTCAAAAATTCTTTTTCGCAATAAGCACATGTCCATTTGTTATTTAAATATATCATATTTGAATTATATTCATATGTAATATTATTATGAGTATCATTATTACAAGTATTTTTATGTAATGCATGATTTGTAAATGATCCGTCATAATACTCTGAATCCATTTCGTCAGAATCTCCACTGGAATGGTTATTTGTATCATCTGTTTGTGTTTTTGAATGAAATATCCGTGTATGAAATTGAAGACTTGATATATCTGTGAAAAGTTTATTACAATACAAACAATTTTTGACATTTTGTGGTGGTAGACAGATTTTTTTATGTTTGTCTATAGTTTCTTTGCAATAAAATTTGTTAAAGCATACATTACATGTATAAATTTCAAATTGTTCATTGTGTGATGACTTCATGTGTCTCTTCAGTTCATATGCTGACTTGAAAATAGCATTACAAGATTCACAGTAGACTAAATTCATTTTATCACGATGTAATTCCTCTTTCTTTAACAAAAAATTCTTACAGTAATCATAGAATGTTTTAAACGAATGTTCTTTTTTTATATGTTGCCGCAATGTTGGCTCTTCGTTGAATGATTTTTGGCAAGTTTCACACACATAAGGTCCTATTATACTTTCTTTGTGGTAATATGAAATATGACATTCCATATTTTCCTTTCCAATGAAACACTTATTACAGTACTGACAACCATATTCTTTGAGATCATTTGTTTTATGAATTGAGCGTATGTGACGTATCAGACTGTGATGAGACCAATAAACTTTTAAACAAACTTCACATCTATTCTCTTCTCGTTCCCCTGTTTTATGTAATGTATCTATATGGCGTTTTAAGCTTCTGTTATTAGAATAGATTTTATTGCATAAGCAGCATTTATATTTATCAATATCACTCATATTGTGAAAGGCTTGAACATGCGAAATCAATGACTTTTTCTGTTTAAAAACTCTCATGCATATGTCACAACTGGGATATTGTATGTTTGGATTATGTATATATTTTAAATGTCTCTTTCGATTTTTATCTGTAGTAAATGTTTTATCACATAAATTACATTTCAATTTCACAGCTTGTGTATGCTTGGTTAACATATGAAAAAGTATATTGTGTTTTCTAGTAAAGATTCGCCCACACAAATCACATTCTGGGAAACTTTGATTGAAACTGTTGTGACCACGGCTTAAATGCCTTTGTAGGGCAGAAGTTCCTTCAAAGTTTTGTCCACATGTATCACAGTGACAAGAGCCATTAATGTGACAGTTTTGAATGTGTGTTTGCAAATTATATTTTCTTGTGAAGGAACGATTACAATAATTGCAAATATACTGTGATTGCATCTTGGCTGAAAAATATAAAGATGTTTATGACAAGCGTAATGCCTAGTAAAAAAATTAAAGTTGAAATGTTAAATACTTTGCACTTATTTCAAGGGTATCATTTTTATGTCTAGCATTAGTATACTATATATTAGTTTTTTTTAACTGTTATTTGTACGAAAATTTAATTTCCAGTAGGAATATCTAAATCCATTCAGATCACGAACCACCGTTCTTTCTTTAGAACGCACTTGAACTTGCTTCGGAATAAATATCAAAATAAAACAATGTCTAACAATGACTTTCTCTAAATCTGCATTTTATCAACGAACTATTAACTTATTCATTCGAATAATAGTTGATAAAATTTTATTGAGAACATTATTTTTAAATGCTAATTAATAATAATTTTTAAAATGGAAATAGAGCAAAAAAATATACAAAACATGACAATACCTCATTAAAAAGCCATGGAAATCAATAATTTTTTTACGTGTATGTGGTGCATTAACCCGAACCTAGTAGTTCTGTAACCACAATTTCAATGAATATTTTGAAAAACTGGCTATGTGGAGATAACACTTATGTTTTAATAGATGAAAACTCTAATATTCACTTCTGTTTCAATTTTATCTTATTTACAATAAGATACAACAAAATACTTTGACAAATGACAATAGACAATAATGATTCAAGTGACAATTCTTATGTTGCCAGTACTTAGAATTAACCGATTAAGTCATATGGCTATAATAGTATCGCGTATTACTGAATTACTATTTTCAAAATTTCGAGTTATTACTAATTACCTTTCAACGTTCTTTATACTATCTGTAAAATTTAAAAACAATTATTTTGAAGTATTGTTACATAAAAAAAAATTGGCAAAACCTTTGCCGAATTGCCAAACGCTAGTACAAAATACAAAAACTTTACAATAAAGAATAGATTACAAGAACATATTAAAACTTTTGTTTTATTTTTATATGCAACGCCTTATAGATATATTGAAATATAAAAACTAATTTAATGAGATGAATTTGGCAATTTATTACAAGAATACCATACAAGAAAATAAATAGACTACTTTAGGCACAAAATAAAACAATGATTTTTAAATAACGAACAAATAATCAAACGCCAATTTGACACAGTTTCGGCTTGATCTAAATTTACAAGAGCATGTTACTCTTTTAGAACGGTAATTACATAAATAATTCACCATCAAAATATACAAAACAAAGTTGAACGATAAAAGCCGGTGTTTTACTGCCGTGAAGTGAGTTCATTGAAGGGTACGATTTCCCACACTAACTTCACTCCGGTCGCCATTTGCGCCACGACCGCTGTTGGTTGTTGAGTGTAAAATTATAATTTTAGGTTATTCCTAGTGGTAATATAAAAATATAATCGTGCAACGAAACAGCAATATATAATTTGGGAACATATAATAATAAAATATAGATATAAAATCGCGCGTGAAGTGTATTTTATATGTAAGTTGATTTCTTTTATTTTTACTCGTGATCACACGTGTTTAGCTTTCAATTTTATGCAGTAAAATTGCTTGCGTAGGCTATCATTTGGGTTATTACGCGTCGACATAGTTCTTGATTCTATTAAAATAGTAAACTATGAGAAATTCCTTATAATTAAAAGTAGGTCTTTAGTCTATTTTTAACGTAGTCAAAAGAAGTTTCATAGATATAGAATATCGTAAACATTTGTAGTTTGTGAAAGTACAATTTAAGCATACGTTACGTTTGCAAGAGTAAGTACCGTTCAATGGAATTTTAATAATAGAAACCCAAACTATTGATAGCCTTCACTTCTTTATTAGTATAAGTCAACATTTTACTTTAAATATTTAATTCATATTTAGTTCCCTAAACTTGTGTGTGTGTGTTATTGTGTAAATAATTCATAAATAAATGTTAAACACCACACCTAGAACTATCGAAACTTTTAATGCAAAGGAAAGGGTTAAATAAATAAGTGACATTTTATTACTAATATATGTTGTCATTTCATTCTTAAATTTTTGTTCTACACTTCATTCTATGTTCCACATAGGAGCTTTTTTCTATGAGACTCATAGCATATAGTAATTTATAGACATATGTTACTTATTAATCTAGATACTTATTAGGCTAGATTTTCTAAAACATAAAAATAAAAACACTTTCTCTCCTGGCTACATTGCATTGGCTGTTATTTAATAAATTATAGTATTCTCTTCCAGTCTACTTAAATTTGTAAAGGTCAATTCTGATATGATTATAAATAATTGTTGTTTTTGTTTTTCTTGATCAATGCTTTAATGACTACAGGCACATTTGATCAAAATCTATTTAAGTAAACTTAATTAACTGTGTATGGTTAGTATTTGACTGACTTTAATTAGTTGACAATAATAGTATATGGATATGGTACAATGGTAAAAGTAATGAAATTTAAAATTAAGACTTGAATTATCTTAAGTGAATATGTACTATGTACATAAATGTTTTATTATTCAGAAAAGTATTGTTTCATTTTGTTGATTATTAATTAATTTACTTTTTGCACATCACATGTACATTTGATTTATTTATAGTGTCATTGAAAAGCTTTTAGAGTTTTATTTATATATACAAATAAAGGTTAATATTTGTTAATTGGGAGTAACATAATTTGGTTTTTGAGAACTGATCTGATGTGAACTAAAGTTTTTTTGACGTACCTACATATTATCTTTATATAATAAAATCTTAAATATTTCTTTTTAGATGCTGTGATTTCCAGAAATGATAAACAGATTACCTCAATCAAAATTATTTGATGACCTTATGAAATTAGTGCCTCATTATACCATAAGTTATTGAGCAATAGTTTAAGTGTTTGTTTATGGATAGTCTGTATCAGTGATACCAGTGTTGTCAGAATGAAAATACCAGAGGCGGGAAATGTTGGAGCTTATTATGGCAATGAGGAAAATGGACAGTGGCAGGTTAGTTTTTCATATATTTTACTAAAATTATTGAAAAGGAAAATGAGGAAAAAATTTAGCATGATTACTATAAAGAATTTTAAATTTTCGAGATGTGACTCATATTTGAATAATTCCTTAACCATTAAATCAATTTAATCATTATACCATCTATATCAATAAAGAAAATTGTAATGTGATTTTATTGTATGAAATACAAGTTTTTGTTAAATAAATATGAAACTGTATAGGTACATATGTACATATGTAACAGATATAATTTAAAAAACTTTGGTATGGTTTGTCTTCAAAATGTGCGAATTAATTTTGATAGGCTTATCACTGGTTGATAGGTAGTTTTGATCGGGAAAATAGAAATTTTCTGAAAATTTAAGTTAAGACTTAAGTTTTGCGTAAATAATAATAAATAGCGAAACTATCGAATGATGTAATAGGACAGTATGTCTTTTTGTTTCAAAATCAATGGGTTCAATTATTTGCAATGTTCATTTTTCAATACTTAAATGAAGCAGTTTTTAGTTTTCACTATAAATGGGCTCGCCAGCTCTTTGAGTATTTTTCGCCACTCCTTATCTTTTCGCATATAACAATTCATATCCACTTGAAAAATTCACATGTATTTGGATAAAGGCATATTATTGTGTATTAAATAATGTTTTGTACATTTCAGCCAAACGGCGTGATTATAGACAACGGTGTAGGAGGGGGAGTGGTGGGCAGTGGAGACGCTGGTGTACTTCGACCTCCCGCTCCAGTCTACCCAGTACACATGCCACGAGGTGGACCCATGAGTGGTGAGTTCAAGATAATGTAATTGTTACATGGAAGACGGCTTAAAGTCAAATATCTGATTGGAAAACGCAAAAACGATGAAACATTATTCATTTAGTCTACTTATGACCCCCAAAATTCGTGACCCAAAGTTTATGAAGATAAAAAAAAAACAAACTTTGCCACCACCTAGTTAATTAATAAGTTGTCATTTCTGAAACGAACAGCCTCTTGCAAAACCTTCTGCCAAGTACCTCTTATTTTGGTTTAATAAAGATCTTTATAGTAATTTGCGTTTCTAGAGCGCATCATTGCCTAATTTAATAAGTAATGTGACTAAAGTTGCTACCATCAAATGATCCTCTCTTACCTATTTATGACTATTTAAAAAATATTGTTGTATTAATGCAAAAAGACATCAATCTTACTAAGGAGTTGTAAGGGGTCCATATTGAAAGAAGATTATACCTGTATATTAAATGAACGCTAAGTTCGATTTTGCTTGTAGGCTACGTAATGGCTGGTGCTTACTACCCTCCCGCATACCCCGCGGTGCCGGCGCCGCAGGATGACTTTGCGGATTATATGTGGATGGAAAACGAGGAAGAGTTTGACAAACAGGTGAGTTTGATTCATTGTTGTGTCCCACGGACTCTGAAAGATTAAAACAATTCGTATATCATACAGTAGGTATTCTTGGAATTATATTTTTGGGGCATTGCATTACCCATACCGCTGCTGACGCATAGGCTCTCTAGAGCACTAAGAGGCAATACTCACTGAAACTTTACTTCTTATTTTTTTGCTGGCTTTTCGACATTTCCGCCGCCCAAAACTACCAGGGCCCCGATGACGAAGTTACATTACGAATTATTATACTTACTTAAAATAAGTCACTTGTGACACAAAACGTTTTAGTCAAGTAAATAATATCACTAACTTGAGGAATTGCCCACTTATCAAGTTATTAATAAAGTAAATTCTCTTATCTTACTATTATCTCGAAATAACATGTCTATAATTATTTTCATTATTGACTATAATAATGAGTGTCATTTAAATGTAAATAATATAAAGCAAAATCTTAGTTTTTGCTTCTATGCTTTAAATCGTGACGGATTTTATAATGATCTACACATGTATTTAGATATTTCACGTGTAGCTACATTTTGTCATTATAAGATTGAGTTATATATATTTTAATAATTTTCAGGTGATGCAACAGTTGGAGGAAGAAGCCCTAATGGAGCAATGCATAGAAGCTATGTTAGAAGATGAGCAGAGGGAAAGACACAGACGGACAAATGGACATAATAATAGTCCCACGTATGTGCTATAACTTATAATTTTAAACTAGCTAAACTTATTACTAATAAAGGCAGCGATTGTAAACAAATGACTAATAATTAAGTTTCTCTTGCTCTGAATTCTGACTTATCGGTTATTTTAAACTTATTTACTTTGCACATGGAATGTTAACTAGTATTTGTATATATATATAGTTATGTTGACTAGTATTTTTATATCAGTCATTGCCAGACAAGCTAAGGTTCATTTGATGGTACATGGTAGATCAGTCAGATGACATCATTAATCCTTAAATAATTTGCAGCTGTTATATTATTTCAAGTTGCGATTTATTTTAAATATAAAAAGGGTAGTTAAACTTCTAAGCATATTGTATAAATAAATATATATTTTTGGATGTTTACAGAACAAGTAATAGCTCAAATTCAGCATCACTTCAAGAAGCAGTGTCACGGTCAACATTGAACCCACTGGCTGCCGAGTTTGTCCCAGGCAGAGCCAGGCAGCCACCAGGTATATATACTACAAACATTTTTAATTGTGGACCAAAAATTGCTTTGTTCATATTTCATTGAACAGTAATAGCTGTTATGTGTATACATATTATACACAACATTATGTTTATCTATTACTACCAAATGATTATTTACCTAAAATTCTTTATCATTTCTTAGTCTATGTGTGACTATTTTTAATTATCATATCACTTCTTTGGGTGTGTTCTCAACTATGCAATCAGTATTGAGTTGTTATTGAGATATTCTGTATTACAGAAGAGAGGGCAGATCCGCCAGAGTCCAGAGAGCAAGTTGAATCAGAAGACCCAGTACTGAGAGAGACAGCAAACAGTTCAGAAACAGATATTAAAATAGACGATAAAGGCAAGTTGTTATGTATTTCGTATATGTAATTAATGTTTTTTGACACTTTAGTGTTTAGCACATACTGTTATTAGAGATAATACAATTTTCTATAATTAACATATTAATCTTTTCAGAATCCTCACCACATTTGGACCCTCCAGAAGTTAGTGCAGCAGATATACACCCAATTGAAGACACAGATAAGAAAACGAAAGAAAAAGCCAAAAGTAAAACAGATGTTAAGAAATCAATCAAACCAGAAGTGAAACCAAAAGCAAAAACTGACAGTAAAGTGAAAAAAGACCCAAAAGTGAAAAGTATTCAAAGTGAAGTGAAGACCATTCAAAGCGACGTCAAAAGTGTACAAAGTGAGAAGGGTATTAAGAGCGAAGTGAAAAGTGTTCAAAGTGAAGTGAAAAGTGCGAAGTGTGAAGATGAGAAAGACGATAGTATAGATGTAAAGGTGAGTGA
>JAOSYY010000409.1:11235-22642 GCA_025727935.1 Hebomoia glaucippe
ACATATAGGTAAATAACAAAAAAATATAGCAATTTACGAGATACATTCGTTCCTTTATTGAACCTGTTTTAATTATTACCCTCCAGAATACAAGGAAAATGCAAAAATCGTTTGTTAACGACCCCATCTTACAAGTAGGGTTGTCATATCCTAGTATTTTTAAGAAGATTTTGGTACCATAAATAGGAAAAAGCAATATTAGTAAACTGGTCAAAACATATTAAATCAGTGATGCGTTCTTTTTATAAGTTACGACTGTTTCAAGTCTCGCTACGGAAAAAGGGCTACGGAATTTTATATTTCAAATTTAGAATTGCACCGGTCAAAGTGATTTTTTTATATTTATTTTACAATTCTGTCCCTATTTGCAGATTAAAGTCTATAAAAATTTCAAAAAAAAAATTAATGATATAATATCTACTATAAATAGATTATTTCAGAAATAACTTATCTGTTAAACTTTTTCAACAATATCGTCGGTTTAATATAGACAGTAAAGTGCCAACCCTATTTACAGCTTATATCAATCAACAATCTCTTATAATGTGGATCCATTCCGAATAGAACTTGACCTAAATAAGAGAAATAATTGATATCCTTTCCAGCTACACAATACCAGAAATATTAAGTGATTTCTGTCTGAAATAATACAGGATATGTTCTCTGTGTGAGATTATAATTACTCGTTATTGGCAATTCTCTGGCTTTCCACCTATATTTTATTTATTAAATAGTTTTCCGTCTGGGCTTTGCAGAAGTGGCATTATCACGTATATTGTTTAAATATAAATTTGTTAAGTGAGCTATCAATTTCCTCAAAAGGGCTAGAGACATATTTGGCATTAAAAGAATCAAAAAACGATTTTTAATTCACTATTCTGTAACTTTGGGGAGGAGATGAATCTAACAAATTATCTTTAATTAAAATCGGTGCAGCCGTTCAAGAGTTATGAATGGTGTAACTATACACAGCTTTTTCATATGTATATAGGTCCACCGGTCACAAGTCAAATAGTCGTAACTGAAGTAAATTAGTTTATTTTTAAGAGTAATAATTGGTATATTTTCATAATATTATTGCCATACAGAGTTTGGTACAGTACATATTTATATAGGAACGTGTAGACAAGTAAAACTGACGTGTAAATATTCTCAAAAACATAACATATTCGATACAATCGTCAAAAACACAAGCATTACAAGTGTTACATGTGGTGGGAGCACCTTATAATATATTATAAGTTCCGTCCGGGTCACATACCACCGTTCATAGATGGAAAAGTCGTGAAGGGCTATGTGCGTTACGATTTCAGTCTATGAATTTCCGAATACTCGAAATAAAAATAGAATAAGGCCTTATGGTTGGCAACGCGTCTTCTAGATCTACTGATCTTTGTGTCCATGGGCGAGAGAAATCGCGTAATATAAGTGAACTGTATGCTCGTTTGCCTTCCTATCGTATAAAAAATCCATATACATTCGAAATACTCAACCTAGTGAAGTAATCCCGATCATTAGACTAGATTAGTTATTCCTGAAAAGAATTTGCTTTTCATTTAAAGCATTATGCAGTTCTTAGGTAGCTCTGTTAGTGCCTCACTGTCTGAATTTTATTTTCAAAAAACTGAGGCTACAAAAATTCATGTTGACGGTGATATCTATAATTCCCTCTTTCCCGAAAGTCGGTCAAAATAATTCGTTTCCCACAACAACGGTAATAACTATTTATAGGACTGCCACTCATAGGGGATTTTCGGATTAACTATGAACGTATACGGGCAGCATCCGTTGGATTAACTGCGTTGGGGTTTTGAGACATGAAACCTAATTAAATTTTGATTGTTATTGATTTTCTAAATTAACTACATCCAAAAGATAAGGCTCATATTTCCCGATGGCTCAGTGGCTTATAGTTTATAACAGTTTAAGAGCTGTCTTGGTTGTGACAAATTTCAAAAAACCTTAAAAATCCTATACTATTAAGAACCACGATGCGTCAGACAGATAGACATATCGAGAGTTTTTCCGGTCTATTTTCGTCAGACCTTAAAAATACTAATAAGCCCATAAATCAGTTTCAACATTCAAATATATTTAAACCAATTAATGAGATGACGTCCGGCGGAGGGAAAATTGAAAAATAAGCCAAATTAATTTCCCAATGTCACGACGTCGGTCTTGATCCGATTTTCTTGGAATATAAATGATCCATCCTCTTTTAAGAAAACAATAGTAATTGTATTGAGTTTTATTAAATTCTTAAAACCAAGCGTTCCTTGTTTTACCAAATTAAATTGTGATAAATAAATGAAACAGATATGGGTATTTTATCGGCCTTAGTCTGCAAGTAGCTTTTCTTGGCCGTGTACAACTAGAAAATGTATTTTAATGGAACCAGCATGAAGGGTACTGAAATATCTCCTAAGTACCTACAAAGTACGTAGGTATTATGTAGATATATTTAGTATAGTATAGTAATATATAGAACTCCTTTTGTCCAATAAAGACGTTTATAATATCGAGTGATTAATAAGCTGAAGTGAACTAATTTTCATGAAACTATCATTAAATTTAAAAAAAATATATTAGATTAAACCAGATTTTCTTTACGTATTTTACCAGTTTCAAATGATTGATTAAGAATACACTAGTGTTTCTTGTACCGATTTGAAACTAGTCTACTTTACGGCAAATATCTTGGCAATATTAGATAGATACGATGAAATCGGTGCTTGTTCGCTTAATCAAAGGTAATGCGGGAAACCGAGTAACTTCCTCCCGCATTGCTCGGTTTTGTATCGTCACGAACTTTTCACTACGTCTAAATCTAGCCAAGATATTTGCCGTTATCTGTAACGTAATATAATTTACTTACCCCGACCACAATATTCTGAAAAAGGCCATTGTACGTAACTATATACAGAAGAAAGGTCGGAACAGGAGTGTTATTAAATTCCTTTGTAGCAAACATAAGCCGTATTATTAGGTTCTTTTTATTAACCAACTATATTAAATATCTAAATCAAAATTGTAGTAAATAAAAATTATAATTTATAAATACGATGTTTGGTATCAATTCAGTAGGTCCAAAGGTACGAGATGTAAGGACATATAAACAGTTAGGTTATGTACGGTGTTAGCTTGACTACTGTACAAATTAAACCCACAGAGCTTGTAATAATCGTAAACTCTGTTGTCAAAGTTACAACTTTGCGTATAAATTGCACGCAATTTGTCTTCAACCACGAGAGCTTTTATTACTTTTACTTTGAATGCATTAAAAGTGTGCAAAAAAATGGTTTTGGGCAGAGACAAATGAAAGTACATCCTGAATTCTCGCTACAAAGATACGAACTTTACGTAACGCCATAAAGCAGGTGTTTTGAGTATTAAACATGGTGGAAGAACATCTAATAAATTATATGGAACAGTCGTGAAGTGCTGTACGCGTTTCGATTTCAGTCTGTGAATATTTGAATACTCGAAATAGAAATAAGTTAGGACATCAGGAAAAATATTACTAAAAAATGACTAACTATGTTACAAGATTAGTAACGTGGCTCCTAGATCTCTAGGCTTTGGAGGTGTTCATAAGCGACAACAATCGATTACTATAGTTGAACTGTGTACTCGTTTTTTTTTTACTTCCTATTGTATAAAATAAAACCGTTTAAATAAAAAACGCACAAACATACAATTTTTTTACGAATTGTGTTTCTATTTATAATACTATGTATAATTTCATGTGCTTTTAGAAAATATTTATTTTAAAGTACAAAATACTTAATATATAAAAATATGTAATTAGGACGCATCCCGTTTAATTTTTAATTGAAAATAGTCTCCTTGATTATTAATTACATTAAATATTTTCTTGTACACCCGTGTCACTCACAGAAACGTCGTAATCGTAAAGGGTGTTCCGATACTACACATTCATTAAACTAAAAAAAATATACTCCAAATTTTTCTATAAATTTTTTTCTAGAATTAATAAGCAAAATTAACAAAATAAATATCATTTCATAAAATTCATAAGCGAGTCAAAAATACTTACTTTTAGTAGAAAAGCATTTAACGTTTAGTTTTCACCCAGCTTCGTGGCTCTGCCAACTTTCTCAATGATAGGTCAAAGTTCTGTTTATCTTATAACTTAAACAAATAAATATATTTTTTAATTAAGAATAATTTCAACGCAGCTTCGCTTGCATTTATGTCGTTTTTGTCAACCAGTTCTTGTCTATCATATTATTTGTGGATAAATTAATCGAATGTACAAATAAAATGCGTGTATAGTTTCAAAGATTAACTTGTAAATACGGATAAACAGATTTAAAGTGTAAAAGACACTGCTCATCGGCCACAATCGTTTTTAAATAAATTCATGAATGTACAAACGCGCGGTACTATTTAATTATATGTAGATATATAGATAATCTATTCACACTAATTAAGTGTTGAATCTATTATCTTTATAATTCTTACATAAAACAAAATTTAATTACACTAACAAAACAACAGTGGAAGCGAGATATTATTTAACTTTTATTGTTTTCTTTATAAACTTTGGGTTAACTCAATTTGAACAAAGTTCTACACTAACATACGGAATTTGAACGGTGTATAAAAATAATGGCTGATATAAATTATTGGAGTTCGTTCATCATTCATTTATTTAATTCATTATTCACTCGCCCCTTGGCCCGGTAGAAGTTTATTCAATTTTGTTGAAAACTATTTTACCTAGAATAACCGTTGAATTTTTTAACTATCGGTAGCATTAAATTGTACTGTTTGCAGACTAAAAATTATTTTATGTTATCTACATCAGCAGCCAAGTATCAGACAGTCTGTTTGTTCCGGCTACATTCTACACGGCTGTAACATTTTTGATGGAACTTTTACTGTCTAACAGCCTTTATAGGCGTTTAGTTCGTCATCATGACCATATGCACTTTTGTATATTCTACACTAGATTTTACAGACGGCTTCGCTCGCATTAATTTCGATTTTTACACCTGGGGTTATCTTATTGGACTTTTAATAAGGATCCCTCATTTTTTTTTTAATATAATATAGCCTTCTTCAATAAATGTACTGAAACGATTTTTCGAGTTTCGAAATTGGACGAGTGGTTCCTGAGATTTGCGCGTTCAAACAAACAAACTTTTCAGCTTTGGGTACTGCTGGGAACTGCAAGTAGAACATATAATATATATAGTTATTAAGTATGTCTAGAACCAAAGCCGCGAATTCTCAGTGCAGTTATATTTATCGCTAGACCAACAAATCTGTCAAAATATCCAATAACAGTTTATATTGAAAGCTTTCCGGTTAATACATATTCTATTTTCAAAACAATGAATTGTTTGAACAGTGCTATCTATTTCTAGTACATTTCCCGGAAATAGATTGGGCGTATTATATGTTAATACGTTGTAATAACGAAAATGAAGTGTAACAGGTATCAAAGAGACTTATTAATTTTTTAATGTGTATATTTAAGCCCTTAATACTATGAGAATATCGAAGTTAAACTTTTAAGGTTTAGGGATCAAACAGATTATTATGTAAAAATGGACAGTCAGATTAGGGGATGCTAACTACGTCACAAAATTTGTAATTATTCCGCCCAGTAAAACTAAAAATGGCTTTGTTTACAAAAAACATAGTCCGTTCTTCTAAGTACAGTTTAGACATATTTCTGTGTCTCTTTCAATGAATGTGCAATTATAGATCCAGTACAGTATCCAATAGATACAGTTCTTATTATATTTGCTGTGGATTCGTAAGTATTGTTCAAAATTCATACCACGGAGCTTTAAAGACGAAACGCTATTCGGAAGGTTTAAATAAAAAACAGAGAATAAGGTTAACAATAATAGTGTGAATGATCTAAGATGTTGAATGCATCTGTTCTGTATTATTATAAAAGTATTCGAATATCGGTCAGTTTTACAAACCAATGGTTCAGTATGAAAATATAAATATTTATTTGTGTGATCGCGGTACATAGTCATTTTTTATACTACTTCTAATAGTTTATTAATATTTAGCTTTAGGTCTTGAAATGTGTATATAAAACTTATTAAGTGATTGTCAGCCTATCTGAGCTCACTGCTGGTAATAGGCCTTTACCAAGGATTTCCAAACCGATCGGTCGTCTGCGACCTACATTCAGCAACTCCTTGCCGCCCCGATAAGATCGTTTGTCTATTGTGTGGGAGGCCTTCCGATAGCTCGACGTCCCAGACGTGGTCTCCACTCGAGAACGATTTTACTCCAACGGGCATTAGTTCTGTAAGCTGCCGGGCCAACCGCCACTACAACGTTCCAAACCGTTAGGCGATGTCGGTGACTTTGGTTCTTTTAAGGATTTCCTCATTACTGACTCGATCATGTAGAGAAATGTTTAATAAATGAATATAAAGTTTTAATAGCCTCTTTCTAGATATTGGTTTTTCGAAATAAACCACTAATATTAATGTAAAAACATCATTCCTGTAAATTAAATTCTGTCTTTTTACGTAATTTTACTAATTTATAACAAAAGAAACTGTAACAGACTTAATAAATTTTTAATGGTCAATGGTAAAGCTTAATTTTATTAAATAATTCATATGATTAAAAATTATTCAAATGTAGTTTGATGCATTGCGTGTTAAAATACGTCTGCCTCTAAAGAAAGCCACTAGTCGAGATAAAAAATGTATACACCTCTTTATTTATGCTTAATTGTTTAATATCATGAAAGAAAATATTCTCAACGAACAAGTAACAATTTTCTCTTCACATCATTTG
This sequence comes from Hebomoia glaucippe, assembly GCA_025727935.1. Classification (NCBI taxonomy): domain Eukaryota; kingdom Metazoa; phylum Arthropoda; class Insecta; order Lepidoptera; family Pieridae; genus Hebomoia; species Hebomoia glaucippe. The sequence continues at coordinate 18,037 of JAOSYY010000409.1, forward strand.
TTATTGGATATACGGATCCCTAATATCCGTAAAAACACAGCATTATCATTATTATCCCTACGTTTGATCAATTCTAAATGTCTTATTTACAAAAACCACACCCCAATCGTTCACAAAACGAAAACACAAAGCGAGTTGGGAATAAATCTTAGGCCAAAAATAAATCTTTCCCGTTTGTGTCAGTCTTGAGCGTCTAAAAGATTAACAAAAAACTCGTGTACCTTGTCTTTGTTGGTAATCGATGTGTAGACATTGTACTGATATTTTTTTCATATTTATTAGCTTCGCTTGTTACTAACGATATAATCAAGATATAGCCCAATTACCAAAATGTAAAATTATATGTAAAATTTTAGATTTGAATTACAAATGACAATATTTGGTCGTTTAGCTTGGACATGACAGTAGCAGAAGCCAAAATAAGTATAGAGTATAATTTTTACATTTCTATAGAAAAATATGTAGCGCACTTGTTTGTACGTGATAGTTAATTGATATGAAATCATTAATTATTAGGGCGTTGTGTTTCAAAAATGTTTGTATAATAAAGAATTAACCAGTGAAAGTACACACAACTATGTCTGCTTCAGGATCTATAGCGAATCTCTAAAATATACATGTATTTAAATGACAAAGAAACGGTATTATTAATATAAGCTCGTTAATAAGATTCTGTTTTTAATTTTTCGCTTTCAATTTTAAAAGTTATTTTTGATTTTAGACTAAGCGATTTTTTAGCACTTATTAAGGCCGTCATAAATGATTTTTGCCTATATTCGTAGCGTTATGTCGTATAGCCATCTTAGATAAATGGACTATCCAATACTGAAAGAATTTTCCAATTCCAACCAGCAGTTGCTGAGATTAGCGCGTCCATCAAACAACGAAGCTGTACAGCGTCATTATATTAGTATAGTTATCATCGAAATTCCGTGACTATTTCTGGAGCGTTACAAAAGCCCCTAATTTTTAACACGAAAAACATGAAAAATGCGATATCTCACCATGACTCTCCCAGTGTCCCCTCGAGCAGAATTATGTAAATTAAGTGATTGAGTTATTATAGATAATTGTCTGATTTAAATAAAAATGTCCTAGCCGTAGGAAATACACGGAGCTTCAATTAAGCTCTTTATACCAATAAGTTGACGTCTTGAAATCGACGCCTATGCTTTTTCCTACGTAAATTTCACCTACTTCGCTCCAAGACCGTTTTTTAATTTTTTAAAAATATTTATCGTTTTAAATTTGACTAAGGTACATAGTCAGTATTTAATTAAGACTAGAATTTGTTAACAGTGAGTAGTTTTTTCTATGCGATTGGAAGGCAAGCGAACATTCAGTTCACCTACTCGTATACTAAGCGATTCCTGTCGCCCATGGACACCTCCAAGATCAGTAGATCTAGAAGAGCGTTGCCAACCTTAGAGCATTAACTATGTTTTATCATTTGTTTTAAGTAACTTTCTGCTGCCGGCCTTATTTTTATTTCGAGTATTCCGAACTCATAGATTGAAATCTAAACGTGCATAGAACTTCACGACTTTTGCATCTATGAAGTTAGTTATGGAAATATATAAAGTATATTTTCAAAGGCTTCGGTTTCGAGGGTATGGAAATAAATTGTTGTTAAAATTTTTCATTTATAACTTTCCGTAAAAGAATTGTTTGAAAAATTTCTTGTCTCAAGTTTTGGTTTAGCTTTTGTTACCTATGTATTGTTTTTAGTTTTTCGACAAAATTTCCACGATATTGATACATGAATTAAAATAAATTAGGAATTATTTTACTGTACGAAAAGATGCCGACATGATGTTTTCATAATTAATTATCACTCGCAAAATTTTTAATATAAAATGTTCGCTTAAACAAACACTTGTTCGTTATAACAGTAAAAATAATTTCAAGATATATTTATATCTACAAAATTTTATATCTATATTATCTGCAAAACCTGTTGCTATTTCAAGTATTCTATGTTTGTTTGGAATGTTAAAAAAACGTTGGCTTTTAAAATAATTTTTAGTATATAAAAAATATACTGAGAAAAAAAACCTAAAAATATGCTGTACTTTCTCGACAAAATTATTGTGATTTTTATACAATAATTAAAATTAACTTCCAAAATGTTATTTCAAGTATAGTTTATGATAACATACGCAACTCGTATATACGCAAAAGTTCTTTCTCATAGATATTGTTTATTCAAACCGTTTTCTTTTTGGCAATATTTTAATTTCAATCTTAAGAATAACGTCAGATTTAATCTGTAATACTCACGCTAAAACGGTTCCATTATTACGAAGATAAATTCAAACTCGAGAAAATACTGCTGGAACATAATATTCGAAGAAAATATTAATATTTAAATAAAAGACTTTTAATAACGTTTCAATATACAGAAGAAAATTAAAAGAATTGTCGATATTTTAATACAGTGATTAAAAGAGAATTTTAGTTCTTCGACGCCTATTTGTTGTTCATACTTCTATCAAAAACCCTATTACAAATTACACAATATATACATAAAATTTATCATATGGTCTTTCATAAGACGTTTTTCTAAAAAATCTATTTTTATACAAAGTTTAAATAGATTAATGCTAACGAAACGCGTTTATGAACTGTAAAGAAAATAAATTTTAATAAATTCTAGTGGTTAAACCACAATAACCGCTTATGTAATAAATACAATAGTAAAAAATCTGCGTGTCTATGATTTTGTATTAAAATTCTCACCAGTGGGTAGCCTCAATTTTGTGAAATTTAGCTTAATTTATAACAAGTACCTTTTACATGTAACGTGTGTTTAAAATAACGAGAATAGTGTTCTCCTCGTAGCTAATTGGAGCGTATAATTATCACATGAGTATACTAGAGATGTCGAGTTGTAGACACAACATCACGCGCTGTGATATATTACTCAAGAGTGATGCTACTGAAACATTACCCAAATCAATCAATCTCGTTTGCGTAGAAGAAACAAAACAAAAGTAATGCAGCATTATAAATTTAATGACTTTGTATATGTGGCTGTAGCAACTCCTAATCTTACCATAAATATGAATTAAAAATGTATCAATAGAACGAAGATCTTAACTTTAGAATACCTTATAAGATATTGTTAAGATCATTCGCTACGTATTAAAATAGTTTCAAAGAGCTCTTCAACTTTCAAGGATGTTATTTCAATATTGAGTAATAATCTTATTTAATATGTAATAGATTGACATATTATTAATAAATTGTTATACACAATTATTAAAAAATACTGACATTATTGAGAGTGTCTAGAATCCAGGAGGTAGTTCCGTTTCTAAACGATAATTATAATAAAAATTCTAAGCTCTGTACAAAGCTGAAACCTTAATTAATATTTTACTTGTTGCATTATATAACACAATATCCCAAGTGATATTCTTAATATCATGTATCAAAACATCACTAATAAGAATACCAGTCTTAAAACTTTATAACGTGTTAATTAAATCAAATTATATAATATTATAGGCTTCGCTTCCTGCGTAGTTGAATGTCATCTAATTGAGTATTCGGTATTAAATTTATCGTTCTATTAAAATACATGTTTGCTTTTGTATTTATTTTTTGCAACATCTTTATTCAGGTAAAAACCTGAACTATTACTGCGTTAATACGCATATCGTTAAAGCTACCGAGTGGCGTTTTTGTACTTAATTTAAATTTCGAACTTGACATAATTATCGACCAGTACATTTTTTTAATAGCAAATAGCCAAGTGTTTGGCTACGTCTCGCCTAATACAAAATGAGAACGTGACCTAAGTGGGCCTATTAACGTTTTTTATACATCCCCAAATAATTAAAAAAAAGTGGAATAATTTTTTATTAAATATTTTATTCAAAAAACGGCGTTGATTTTAAAAGCTTTTAACAACTTTTTAAAAATGTATGTTAAGTTCATTTGGCTCATACCAGACAATTATCAGTTTAATAATGTACTATCAACCCATTTACTTCAGCTGAATATTTACAGGCTGAAATTGAAACATGTATCTAGGAACATAATTCGTGACCCAGATTTTCAATATTCCTCCCACCCGTATAATATTCGATAATAACTAGACATAGACGTATCATGTTAGATCGGTATCCGACCAAATCGTTATTTGGGAAACTACTTTAAATACGCGTTATCTCGCTTAACTTACAACTAATATCGGAAACGCTTTTGTTCTGCATCTAATTTCGTATAGAAATAAAAGTACAAGTCCAGATCACGATGCAAAAATTTGGTTAATAAAGCCCTTATAACAAGATATGGCTTAGTCAAAATCTAGTCTTAAGTTCATACAACTGGTTTTTTATCTGCAGTTTAAGTTTTTTGTCTTGTAATATGGTGTATAAAGGGACTTGTATAAAGGGATATCTCCAAGAGTTTAACTCCACTAACCCCATTCAGTACTAAGGATCCGGGCACGGGAGAAGGAAATACTCTCATCTCTATCTCACTCTCTGTTAGTCGCATAGTGATAATCACTGGGGTTTAGTTTTGCAACCGTGATCCCTTGGCACTGCAGACGGTGGAAATATCGGAGAGCCGGGTAGGTTTTAGTCAGTTTTCCCTT
>JAOSYY010000921.1:0-39579 GCA_025727935.1 Hebomoia glaucippe
AAGTAAACTTAAAATAGTACTTAAAAGTATAGGCTAAGTCTTATTACTACGATTAAAGATAACAATGGTATTGAAAAGAGGAAGGGTTTGATGGTTTTTTGGTTTCTTTATTTGCATTGAATAGGCTCCAAAATTACTTGACCGATTTGAAAAATTCTTTCAATGTTAGGAAGCTATACTATATCCAGTGAACATAGGCGATATTATATTTAAAAAAACTAGGGATCCTTACTAAAGTCCAATAATGTAACTCAAGATGTAAAAATCGTAATGAAAGCGAGCTAAGCTACTGGTAGATAAAATATGGCAAAATAATATATAGACAGACTGACAGAAATTTTCAAACCGGACCAACGGATCGTGAGATTAGCGCGTTTAACCAAACAAACTGTTCAGCTTTATAATATTATTATTTTCTGTCATATGTTTAATTTCTCAATTAGGCTTTTTATAAAAATAAAAGTAATATACCAAAAAATAAAAAAATAAAAATAGTACAAAAAACCTAATCTAGAAGACGACCAGCAGCGGAGCTTGGCCCAAGCTACCGATGGTTAGAGCCGCAGAGAAAGAAACATACATAAAAACATTATTATTATTATTATTATCATCGTAGATATAAGGCATAGATACTCTAGGGGATCCGACAGACGTTGTTCTGTACACATGTCTTAAATACAAAACCTTTTTTTGTACATCTAAGCAATTTTCGAAAGCACTAGAAGATATAAAAATTGCATCAATATCTTGAGTTTATTAATCACGCACAGTAGAATTATATTTATAAAGATATCCATCGACAACCAATGTTGTTTGATAAAAACAAAGTGAATGAAATCGCGGGTAAAAGTAGATTATAGATAAAATGTAGTTCGAAGCTTATTTTATTAAGCCCCGACGCAAATAGTGTTGACGTGTCCGTCTGTCACATCGTAACTTGTAAACGGATGGGCGGATTTTGATTTGGTTTTTTATTTGTTAGCTAACGTAATCGAGATGATTCTAAATTAATGGCTCACTAACGATTAATTAATTAGTATATCAATCTGAGATACATAAGGGATCAAATTTGCGCCTAGTTTGAGGGCCATAGAGAGAATTAGTCTCCTTTGTTCTTAAATGTCCAAATGTAGATATCGATATACATAAATGAATGTATCATGTCTGTTTGTAATATCGACATAACACCTTTTCTCTAAATGGGTATGGAAGTGTGTGTGATAATTATAAAAAAAATAGAATTAATGAAATGTTTGTTTGGCCGTTTTCCTGCTAATCTCCGAAACGGCTGGAGAAATTTAGGTGGATTCTTCAATGGTAGATAGCTAATTTTATAAAGCGTAACATAGGTTTTCAACTAATATACATAATAAATACCATGTATAGATATTATCGGCGCTATTGAATCAGCAGGGTATTGCTAGTAATAAATAAAAATTCGTATAGCCATCGCGACTGATGCCGCTGGAAGAACCTAGTTACGTTATAACAGGTTTGGACGTAAGCCAATAATGCTTCACGTTTCACTCAGTTACCGTAAAAATAACCTTCTATGTATTCCACAATTCAATTCTAGAGAAACTGTGGTGTGTTTTGAATTAAGAAAACTGGCTCATCAATTTTGGATTTCATACCATCCTCCCACTGGTGAGTACTTTAAAAAATTTCTACAGTTTTCTATACGGTTTGTTGAATTTTTAAAAATCGAACGGGACTGGATGATACATCTTTATTAAAGAACGTCACAGAAAAATTAGTCTTCCATCGCTTCGCTTTTAGATAGATGAGAATAGACGTATTTTAATGATGATGCATATACAAACTACTATGTTATATAATCTCACTCATAAATACTTTTAAATACATACATTTTGTATATTAAATATTAAAAATTGATCTGTAAAATAAAATAAATGAATTTCCTATATGATTCCTGGAAAACAGTTTTAATAATTAACCACTGATAAATATAAGGTGATAACAAAGAATATGTATCATGATTATAAAGGCTTTATATTTCCGATGACAACCTACAGGACACCGAATGTTATTGAAATTAAAATGTGAGTTTCGTTAATTATTGGATGTGCTAATTAAATAAAGTTGAACGTTTACTAATAGTTCGAGGTGTTTTTTTTAAGTGATAGGATAGAAAAAGAGTGTATATTATTCTCTTATAATAAGCGTTACATGTCTCCCATGGACACGTCCAGGATCAGTAGATCTAGAAGATGCATTGCCATCCTTAAGACCATATTACATAATTTACCATTTTTAGGCCGATTGCCTTGTCTTACTTATTTTTATGTTGAGTATTTGGAAATTCATAGACTGACATCGAAACGCACAGCACTTCACGACTTTTATATCTATGGACAGTGGTATGATTTTATCTTAAAAAAATGGTAATTAAGATTATTATTCATCAAACAACATAAAACGTTTCTTTCGCATCTGTGGTATTATAAGAATCTTCCGGCAGTCTACTAAACGGAATAGTATTTTAATATATAGCTTCTAGTTGTTTAAATTACATTTAATTATTAAAACTTGCGCACTATTACGATAATTACTATTTATAAAAATCTTTATAAACAGGGTCTTATTGAAATGCTATAATTATTTGGCGGTTGCAATAAGCTCAAATCCCGTTATAGGATAGATTATGCTCATATGAATGTTTTTTAACATCATTCCATTCATATCATTGCCTATTTTTATTAATAGAACCGTTTGAATATTAGTTCCCTCAGATCGATTCGTTCATTTTTGCGTGATCGAGTAACGAATATACATCACAGTTATAACAGACGTATGAGTTTCTCAATTTTCATAGACCGAAGCGTCGACATAGTTTCGGGACTGAGCAGATTTGTACGTGGGTGTGTTTTATATTATTTGATTTCTTCCCGCCTACAGGTCGCATTTTTAGAGCTATCTTGATTAAAATCGATATACACTTTTATGAAAATATCGATTGGGACAAAGAGAGGGAATGTCGTTGTAATTAGATTTATAGACCGATTTCAATTATATTTTGATAATATTCAGGAAATAATTTGTAAGTTATTGAAAAAATATTTGAAAAGCGTTTTAGGGGAATGGGGGCGTTGGTAAAGTGACATTAAACGTCAATTAATTCATTTTCGTATAAGTTTTCACACTTGTATTTTCTATTATCTTCACAGGAGCTAAACATACTTCCAGTGGCGATGAATCACCTCCTATCAAAGAAGAAGAATTGGAACAACAGAAAATCGAGCATGAACGACAAATGCAGAAGGTAATAATTAATCAGCGAACTAATCAGCCTTCGTCGTCGCGTTTACTCTCTTGTATAATATCAATTTCAAACGCTTTCATGCCGATATACTCATCTCATATGCATCTGACAATTCTAATAATCTAACCTTTGACATTACTTTATATCTGCATATGTATAAAAATTAATTACATTTCACTGTTTATAATATTATTATAGTTCATATTTAGTTAGGTAATTCTATCAAACTGTGAAGTTGGGCATCTGACCGTATATTGACATATTGGTATATTGCTGTTTACTTGTCTCGCTAAAGATGAGACCAGCTGGAACGAATTGTGTAATTTCGATCTTGCAATTAGCGTAAATGTTCAAGTAAGGTTTAAACGTTAACAAAATTTTGGAAGAAAATACTAAAAATGACAATATTATTTCCGTACACAAACTGTTCTCTGTCAAACATTACCTATCTTACTTAAAAAAGTTGTAAGAACAACAATTTTAAAATTACATAGTATGTTATTTGTGATTCTGTTGTTTTTGTGATAATTTTAAGGTATTGATAAATTATTTAATTCCGTGGCGGTACGAGGAACGCCGGGACAGCTAGCTATATATATAACACACGAGAGTGAAGCCGCTGGCTTCGGTAAATTTGCGAATAATTATTACAACCATTGTAACAACTAGCAGATGTTAATAAGATAAGTGTCTAAAACAAGTAGCAAGTGTTGAATGTGATATGGCATGATAGTTAACGAGTGGGTGTATGCAAATCTCCCACTTAATCCTCCATCCAAACGTGTAACAACTCAAACCATCGATCGCCAAATTCAATTCGAAAATTCATTTCTGTTGTACTATAATTGTAGTTATGTACATATATTATATATACCTATATAATTCATATTAAATATTATTTAAATTTTATCTTTAATCAATAAAATTATTGTCTACTAACTTAACTACCGGTAATCAGCAACTACCCTCACATCTACTTCAATAATACCATAGTCAGTCTGGGAGCACCTACTCAGCGATTTTACCGTGGATCTTATGTACTCGTATACAAGATGATGCTAAAATAAACGTATAAGTAACGTTATCTGCCAGAAACGGTCCCTTCAAAATCGCCTCAGCTATTTCGGATATAACAGACAGACAGACAAAAAAATACGATTCTGTTATAAGTACCGCATACATTTTCATTTTAAAAACAAATAGTTTAAGAGTTATGAGTACTAAAGTGGGCCGCTGTAAACATATCTCTTTATAATTATAATTATTTTTAAGGAAAAAGAATGTCAAGCACGGGAAGCCGAAGAAGTTCGTATGTTGGATATAAAATTACTTCATCAAAGAGCCATTGGCGCAGAAGAGGAACAAAGAGAGGTATTCTTTGTCCATTTTTCTACGAATGTCATTAAAATATTATTTTGTTCAATGTACCGGTGGGCTGCGGATTGAGCTGCGTTGCTTTTAAGTAGGTGTACATTGAAAGAAACCTTATAAATCAAACATTGGCTGTAAGTAGCAGTCGGCAAAATTTCATTAACGCTTCCCACGGAATATATTTTCGCAATAAACGTACGCCGTATAACATCAGTTATCTGTCTGACACAGGCATAGTTTTAAGATCTAGTTTTATATGACCTTATAAAAATTCGTATCTTATTATACAAGACTTATTATTTACTAGCTGTCCCGGCAAATGTCGTTCCGACTGAATAGTTGACGTTTAAAATCTGTAATATATTCAATTTTTTTCTGATATTTTCATAACTTTCAGTTACTAGGAAATGAGACGTATCAAACAAACCAAAAATCAGTGAAATCTATCCAGTCTCCCTAAAATTTATGTTGTGGCGTGAGTTGGTAATTGGTCAAGATGGCTGCGTTTTTCAGTAATTCAATCGAAAAATTATCTCTCTTGTACATCTTTTCATTGAATCTTCCCGGTACTTTTCGTCCTATTTCGGCAGAAGTCAATTTCAAAAACACAAAGGTCATAAAATCCAGCCAATCTTGATTTATAAATGAAATTATTAACATTACTTTGTTTTATATATATAGAATACAGATATTCGAAAGGTTGCCATGACAACGAGTTTTATCAAAGCAAAATATACAAGGTTTCCACGAAAACAATGTTATTTAAGGACGTATTCGAACGAGAGTTATTTACAAATATGAAAGGGTATAGAAAAACTTTTAAACAAAGGTCCCTTAATATTGTTAGCGGCACAGTGATGAAATAAATATATAAATAAAAAACATTTCAATCTCCAACATTTCAAGCAAAAAGATTTTCTATCGTATCGATAAATTGAAATGAAATATTCGGAACATCTGTACAGGATGTTTGGAGACTGCTCCCGAAAACGAAGACGGGCCATAGTACTAATGACACCTTTAATGAAGGGAAGGATTAAAATTCGTTCCTGACTAAAAAAATCATATTTTTAAAACGTTTTATTAGCATTATTTCGCTCCATGAATTAAGCAAAAATTTAAAAGATTAGTATGCTGAAGTTATTTCGACTTGTTCTCGCAATAATATAAACAATCTATACTAATATTATAAAGCTGAAGACATTGTTTCTTTGAACGCGCTAATATCAGGAACTGCTGGTCCGATTTGAAAAATTCTTTCAGTGTTAGATAGTACATTTATCGAGGAAGGCTATTGGTTATATTATATTTTCAAAAAAATTAAGGTTCCTTATTAAAAGTCCAATAATGTAACCCAAGGCGTAAAAATCGAAATGTACGCGAGCGAAGCCGCTGGCGGAAGCTAGTAATTTATAAAACTTGGTCTGTTAGTCTAATCTAGCTAATCTTTGAAACAGCTGGATTGATTTTAGTGAGTTTTTCACTGGAAGATAGGTAATGTTACAGCTGATACCATAAGTTATATTTATTTATTCATAATCACCGTCTTCATCACCATGTCTATATAAAATCGCATCCACCTAACACTCCTATTAATCGTTATTATTGCCATCATCGACTTTAAAATAGCCTGTATGACCAAAGTGAATCTACAAAGCAACTAATAAAACTAAATATTTGGTTCGATATATGTTGCTTCTTGACTTTTCGGAAGGCGTTTATCAAAAAAATATAAACAACAATTTTACTTACTCGGATTAAGTGTAACTGTAACTGTAATAATACATGTTTAAGTTTGAGCATAACTATTCAGACCTTCGTAGCCTAGCGGTCGGATAAAGCAACCGCGACGCCAGAGAACCGGGTTCGAGTCTCCCGGATCGGAAACGCGATTCTTCATACGTTTCTAAATTGTATTCTCGAGTACGGGCTTTGTCTGTAGCCTGGCTACGAGTGACAGAAAAAAGGGCATTCCGATAATTAAATGTGTGTGGTTAGGGAGAGTAACAACTAATCATTATAAGTAACGTCCGAGTCGCGTAGCGCCCTTCATTTCATACATGAAAAAATCATAAAATGCTATTTCCACTTTAATCTATAAAATCTGCGAATTAAAAACAAAAGCCGAATATCAGAACTTCACTAAAAGATTGACAAATGATTTATTGACAACGCGTCCTAGTTTTCCTGGTCTGGAAGTCAGAAGTCGCTTACGCGTCGTTAACCTGTAAGATCATTTGCGAGAAAAAACTGCAACTCCGTAGAACGGGGACTCAAATGTGTTGTTCTATAATAAAACCCAACCGCTGACCGTTTTTAACGTACAAGTTTTTTATGGTTGACTATTTTTTTTTATTCATTACTTACCCACCCGCCAGACGTTGTCCTGTTAACTTTGAATATTGAATTCGATGTGATATAATAAAAAAATTGTAACAAAACACTCTTTTATGTAAAATTAAAATTTGTTGCTAAAATGAGTAGTTTTTAAAATTTCTTTTGTACTGCTCACCTATCTCACTTTTCTTTTTCATAAGAACCTTATCCTAACAACAAAATGAGAATTAGAGAAATCATTACACCCGTTCACGCGTGATTTGATAACCGACAATTGAAATTCATATTTATATATACCTATAGATTATCATTCAAAAATTCGTTACAAGAATTCAAGTTAGAAGTTACGAGCACAAATAATTATTGTCAAATATGAAGTTTTACACTTTTGTCCGTCAACTTTTTTCTGCTTCGAGGCCGTTTCATTAAAGTTCATGTGGAACGGAATTTCACAAGGAAACTAAACTTTACTCAGACGTATGCTTCATTCAAATCGTAATATGAACAAAAAATATCTGCTTTTAAATATTCTATCAAAGTGACGCTGTGTTCAAGTTACTATCGCTCAACATTTAACTGGTTAAGGACGCTAGAGCAAGCATTTGTCAAAGTTTTATATTTTATTTATTAAGTTTTTACACGCTTTTTATTACCATAATCCGTATATAACTAGTTCCTTTAAACTCGATTTTGATCCACATCAACCGGACTTATATTATCAAGTATCGCTGACAATTCATAAACTATTAATTTAACAACATAACTTACATAAAAATATATTTTTATGAATAAGTTAAAATAAATATAGTTTAACCAAAAACAGCGTTTTTTCACATTTTAGTTCGAGGTTTATAAAATTGTGATTATTATTAATATTCAAATTATAAAAGGGTGATTTCGAGTTTTTTAAACTTTCTTTCTTGAATCCAAGTTTACTGTTGTTAGGACTAGAGTTTAAATTTTTATGTAAGTATGCACTGCGCTATTACAACAAATTAAAAATGAACAATAGTATTAAAGATTAAGTATATTTATATACATATTTTGCCTTTTAAAGTACATGTCTCCAAATCCGGGCCTCGAAATTTGGTCAATGTTTAGTTATATCGTGAATTTATTTTGTTAAAGAGCGAAAAGCTTTGCATATGTTTTTTATTAAACTGTATAAAATTTATCCGTCCGTATTTTCTATACGAACTTTGACGGTCTAAAAAGTTAATTTGCCTTCTATTTGTGTATGAGTTCCTGCCGAGCAAACATAATATGGCTAGCATTATTGAAATCCCTGTGACAGACAGATACCCTGAAGGTCTATTGGTAGATCTGGCCTCAGTTAGTAATAGGACTCTAAGCTATGTCCACACTTAATGTAAATCTATTTATACTATTTGTTTAAGGTATGCCCGGAGATCTATCTGGGTATATGGTTGGGTGATGTCACCTTTGGCCGCTGGCAATATATTATTAGAATTAGTTAGAAATTGCGATTTATTAAAATGATATTCTATTTTTACAATTCAAAATTAACAAATTTGTAGAATTTTATTCGATACGAAATATGTATTCATTCAAAAGCATAATTTCGGTTCAGTAACTTAAAGTAATTAACTTTATTGGGCCGTAAAACTTATAAGTGAAAATGAAAAGAGAATTCATATTTTTTATAGAATTTTATAATTCTCATTTCATCCCGATCACATCTCATGTAGATGGAGAGGTTCAGTGGTATTTACTGCCGTATAAATTTTTAAGTATTTAAAAATTAATAAACAGCCCTAAACTAAACTACCAATCTGTAATCAGCGACCAGAGCGTGGTTAACCTATCAATTGCTACAACATATTATGCTATTGTATTGATCGCTATAAAAATGTAATGATGTAACAAACTTAAAATAAATATAAATACTTAAATATAATATATAAAATTACAGAGTGATTTGAGAAACGCACGACCAATAGTACTTGTACCACTTTCGATCTCCAGTAGTGATGAAGAAGACGCTATACTTTCAGGAATTAATGGTAAGAGAGAAAATAATGTAATAACTTAAATACATATCTAACAACTATTAGAAACTAGCTAACTTCATACCGCCTAATAGTCGATTCTTTAATTTTTTTAAATACTTATTCTGCTATTCGGGACGGGTGATCTAGTAAGATTAAAACTAAAAAGGAAAGTTAAATTATGTCAAAATAATAAAAATTAGCAACACCTGAAATTCTTTTATTAGACTAATAAATCACAAAGAAAGTTACAATTTCAGATTAATTATGATATAATAAAATTCTCGTGTCACAGTTTTCGTTGCCATCCTCCTCCGAAACGGCTTGACCGATTTTGATGAAATTTTTTGTGCTTATCCGGTATCTATGAGAATCGGCCAACCCCTATTTTTATGTGGCAAAACGACGTTTGCGGGGTCAGCTAGTATATATACTTATTACATTTCATTCTATTATTACTTACTTAAACTTTGTGGTATTGTATTAAAGTTCAAATTGACTTTTAATCATTATTACGAATCGATTATATGGGTGTATTAATGTATGGTTTTTAGACATTTTCAGACAATTTTTTAAGTATTCTCCGTAAGAACCATTGTAGTACTTTAAAGAATATTCTAAAAAAATATTAATTAAATCGATTTGACTGTTCTCAAGATTTGCGCTTAGCAACACATTCAGCAATTCATTTTTAAATAAAACAAAATTTGGTTACAACCTTTAAACAATAAATCTATCATTTGTCTTTTTCCTTCTAAACTCTAAATATAGTCTTAACTGATCTTTGCTTTGCATATTTTGGATAACTCAAGGCAAATATGTAAATAGTATTACATTATAATTTTTTGGATTATCCAATACAATGGTCGATTGTTTTTTCTATCTGTTGTCCTAAGCTTGAAAACATATTCTAAGTACAAATTAATCATACTAATTCTTACATACATATAATTAAGCTTTTTTCCCGTAGAAGCTGGTAGAGACTACGGCTTTCCATTTGCCACGATCGTGAGAAACTCCTTACGCTTCGTTTAGTCCCATTAATATTTTGATACACGCTCGCTGACTACACAAACTCTTGAATTAAACTAATTTTTATGTTGTGGAAATGTATTTTGTGTACACGCCTTTAAACCTTCCCGCTCTTTTCAGACGAGTTCATAATGACAATGGGTGATATAAATCTCTAGCATTGTACGTATACTTAAATATTGTGTCACATCAGTGTAGGTGAAAACAGCCACGTGTTACGATTGTTAGTTTAAGATTATGTTTTTAAAAGCTGAGAATATTTTTGTCAGTAATGAAACTATACCAGACATACTCTATAAAATTCAATATAATTGTCTGAGACGAGGTAACAAGCTGAAGAAAATATCTCTTGGATATCTCAAAGCGCCCACGTTTGTAACGATCGTTGGTTAGTGATAATTAAAAACGTCTCTCCTGACAAGAAAATGCACTCGATTTTCCTACCAAGGTTAACTTATAAATATTTGTATTTATTGTTTATAAGAGGTTGAAGGTTACTCGATAACGACTAATGAGTATAAACTGTCTACCACCAATTAATCCATTAACAATACGCCTTAACTTAACAATTAATATTCTGATCTGAACGCTCGGGTAATTATCAAAAATAACCTGATTTAGAAATACTGAATAGTGATTTACAAATAAACTTTAATGAAGAGTTTAGTAGTGACGATAAGAACAAGTATTGAAGAAATAAAAATAAAATCTGTACTAGGTATAAATATAAAAAGTATATTGCAAAAAGTTGCCATTTCATTCATTCGTAGGATAAGGAGTGATTAATCAGAATATTAGCAAATTCAGTTGTAGTAATATTTCCGGCTTAAATAACATTTATTTTCCCGAGGTACTGAACAGCTGACCCATAAGTCTATATTAAACGGAAAGTGTATACCACTGCACCGCGACCACATACAATATTTATAAACACATAATAATGTCTATAGAATTTAATTATTGTAGATGAATCATAAGGAATTCATTTCTACAAAAACTGATGCAGGGTCAAGTGAAAAGAATTTAATTTCCGTTTGTTCTGTGTAAATAATATGAAATATTTCATTATAAACTTATGTTAGAAAGACCGTACAAAGCCAAGAAAACTACGCGTTCAGACGATTGAATTGAAGAAAAAAAAATATGCGACTCGATTAATCTTTCACAATTTTCCGTCTTTCATAAATCCTCGTAAAACATGAGGGTCTTTATATTATCAGAGTCAGTAAGCTTGTCCCGAAGTGCACCTAATGCTCGAAGATCAGTTTTCGTCGTATCAGAAACGTTACTATACCCCTTTTCTACAGTTCTAACATCGGTAAGTGGATGTCAAGACTTCATGAATAACCACTGGCTCAAAAGTCAAAAATTGAATAGATTTCTTTCGAAATTATTAATTAATAATATCACACACGATCATTAAATAAGTCAACGGTGCGTGGCTAAAGGGATCATTAAGCTTATGTACGTATAAATAATACAAAATAATTTTATATAACTGAACATCTACGTTGTTCAATGAAATAGTTGTTCTAGCGAAAGAATTCTGCGTAGACTTGGCGGGTAGCGGGTTTGATCCGGATTAAATATTTTTATTTTATTCTCTACAATTTATAAATACGTTATTCCTACTGATTCTTCGTATTAATTAGTTTGAAGGAATTCGTTATACATTAAATTCTTTCCGTGACACAAAGCACTCGTCGAAGTATTGTAATGCACATTTTGGCGTCTATGATAATGATAAAGTCCTCTCGTTAGTTGGTTACTCTCATAAAATATATATGAATTCTATATTCAAATCAAATTAAAAGTCAATACGCAATACTTATATTATTTTTTCACGTATATCTTCGTGATCACTGAAGGTGATATTATCAAATACGTTCGCCCGTTTGCTCTATTCAACCTGTTACGTCTGCCACACGTGAAAAGTCAAGTACTTTAAAACAAGTATCCTAAATGAAATATAGGTATTTTTAAAATACTTACAATAATTCTTCTTCGAATTTGTGTTTCGTCCCTGAATTCTAACGCGACTAATATTCATCTGGCTTTTGTTACGAGCCACGAAAGTACTGATAATAAAATAATACTAATTGAGCTTCTGTAGAAGCACAAAAATATAATAAACTCGACACACAGATGAAACGTAAAACGGTATTGATTATTGACTGTTATATCTAAAAAGGTTTTCTTCAGGCTTCATCTAATCTTCAATCAAAAATTGCAATTCAGCGAGGTAGACGCGGTTATAAATTAAGAATGTCAAAGGTTCAATTAGAGACTTGCTGTCTATCATACCGTTTCCACGGAGGCTGGTGCCTAACTGTATTTATTTATTGATCAATTCTGGACTTATTTTCAGCGAACGCTTTTTTACATATAAATTCTGAAAGCACAAAGGCACGCCTACGTGATCATTAAAGGTTAACTCACACTGAGATATTACCAGCGAAAATTGCATATATCTTAAAAGTACTAATAGAAGTATGATTTAAAGATATGTTTTTTAACATATCAATATTAACTGTATCGTAAATACTAATCATTGTAAGATAATAGTATTAATATTTTTTATTATAATTTTAAGCGTCTGTAAAATATAACAACTTATTTGACGGGACAATAAAAGGCATTAGTATAAACAAATATGACAATATCTAAGTGCTTTTTCAAACTGAAAAATAAAGCAGTCAATAGAATTTTACTGTCATTTATCAGATAACTTTGTACAAGAGCAAAATATTTGCAATTATTAAGTATTATATATTTTTAGATTTCCCATATCTACACACTTTAATATTTAATTATACTGAATCTCGTAATAATTTCAAAATATTAATATAATTATATTAAAAGTATTCCTGTCATAGACCGTTGCGTCGCAGTGAGTTAAGAGCCCTATTCATATGTTTTCAAAAATAACCAAATGTACCTTAATTTAATAGTTCGCTTCTGAGTACCGAACCAGAGAGCTTTACTCAATTATAGGTAAAATTTTTCGTAGAATCAATTTTGTTAAATTTAAATTTACACCTCGGACGTGGCAACCACTCAATCGTTTTAGTATTATTTTCACTAATATTTTCTTTGATGATGACAAAATAATAAAGTCGTATGACATTAAATCAATATTTTCAATGTAATCTGTATCTATGTATATATATAGAGGATTGAAAAATCTTTTCTAACACTTTATAGTTCCTTTTAGGATGTGACATTGAAAATTTTCTATGACTAATTAAATCATTTTCCGATTTCGTTTTGAATACGAGACCATTAGATTCTAGCTTTCTGATTGCATCGAGGCAAGTGTTTTATGTCAGTAATCCACGTACAAAATTGAAATTATAGATAATTGTAATAGAGGGCTCTTCTGTGGTACACCGCAACGTTATTATTAATTTAACGTTTCAGTACTCTGTTGTAAATTAAATCAATAATACAATAGAAGATAATTATCTGGACGGTAGGAATTCCACGGACAACAAACAATAGGGCAAAATCGAAACCCTGTTCCAGACAGTGTGTTTACGTTGGCTGATTCAACGTTTCACGTGCCTAAATTAAATTACGATAAGTACTTAAAATTTTGATGCAAATTTAGAAAAAATTTACTAACAATAGCTTCTAAGATTTAGTTATCTAATGTTGATGTTGATTGCAAAAATCTAAGATTCGCCATTTTTTGCTCTTTTATTAATAAGCCTTGAGCTTTGAAGAAGGTTCTTGTAAAAGGAAACCTATAAAGAATATTCCCAATATAAATGAAAATATCTTTTTTTTCTTCCCCCGTATAAACTGTTCTTAGACATCAATTTCAACAATTTAATTAAAAAAATATTGTCCTTAAATAGATATTAAAATTGGATTTATCGCTGAAAGCGAATCATGTTTTTACTTTTTTTACTTTACATTAAACATGTTTTAACTATATGCCTAAAATAAAATTTACTTAATACCTAAATATATACCGTGGTATTAGTGTTTATAAATAAAATTCTAATTTCTAAACGTCAGTCAAACGAAATTTTGCCGTTAAAATTCTAGCTGCACATGTTAAAAATATCTTTGACGTGAGTATTTCATCGATTTCGTACAAGCAGACAGTCTCAGCGAATGATATCGTCAACATTTTAATAATAATAATAATTTTTCGCTATATTATTTTTATTTTAGTTAAAAATTATTACTTTGTGAAACCTAGTCCTAATCTAAGAGATTTCTTACATTCCACAACTTTATCACCATAATTTGTACACACTTCTTAACGCAATCTTGTTTTTCTTAGAAAAATCGTATGACGCTACAACGCCACTTCCTAGTTGGAAGGTGGAGGAACTGAATAGCAGTATGGCATCTATACCAAGCGATATCTACCCAGACTTCTCTGGGGATGGGATATTTCATCAAGCTAATGACGGCCATCAACATTTAGATAGTTCAGACAATGACAGAAATGTCCAACTATACTCAAGGTACTTCAACTCTTCAAACTCTGGCTGTGTCTTGATATTTTTAGCACACAGTTTGCCCTACTTAACCGGACCTATCCGGTATCGACCCCGAGTTTTAGTTGTAAGATAATTAATAAAACTTTAATGTAAAATTAAATTGTCTGATCGTTTTCACTTCTAAACTCCTAATTGCATTCAATATAGCCCGTGCAAACAATAAAAAATAAGTTTTACTTGCGCCTATAAAGTGTATCCAGCAGGTTACGAATTTTTCAAGTAGACAAGCTGACCTAATCCTAAACCATGAAGAATCGCGATAAAATAACAAGAACAGTGCAAAACCAAATTTATATACAATATTATACTCGTAAGACCAGTTCACAGACGTCCTGCATACAAGTCTTAAATACAAAAACTTCAAACATTTTTCAATTAATGAAAAAACATAATCTCGTAGAGCAAATTGTAAATTTAAACCCTTCTCAAACCTACTTGAGCACACAGGAACAATATTAACAAAATCCCTCCGGCCGATTAACATCCGGTTAGTTTTAATAGCCACCTGGCTAAAAACGCGTAAAAAAAAAATAACCAACCTAAATTTATACAATAAAAATACTACAAAAATAATACATCTCATTGACAGTGATCCGGATAACCAGCCGAATTCACAAACAGATGACCACTTCGTCTACATGGAAAGAAATAATTTGAATCCAGATATAGGCGTCAATGATCAACTTGAAACCTTCCTAAGGCTAACAGATTGTAGTGACGGAAAAGAGCTGAGTTTTGCGGACAGTGTACCAGGTCCATCGAGGAATAATGATTTTAATTCTGGGGCAAATAACGTGAATGGTACCCCATCTACAGTGGACTACTCTCAGTCAACGTAAGTTAAATTTATATTTATTTAAATAAGCAGTATATAATATCCACGTAAGCTTGAAACAACATTAAGAAGCTTGGCAATATAATTTTGAACTAGTTAAAATAATTGTTAAATTATCGAATCCGATTAAAAAAATTGTATCGTCGATTTATTTATTTATGCTAAATAATATTCGAATTGCGAAAGCGTACCGTTTTTTGAGAAAATGTGAAGGGCGGGAAATTGGGCGGGTTGATGTATGGAAATCTTCGTTATGCAAAATGTTTACTTATAAAAAACACAAAAAAGGATGCAATAAGCATATAATAACATAAAGAAATTGTGTTCATGATGCTAAAAGTTGGCTAATAAACTAAATATACATACTTTTTATAGTTATATGTTTTACGCGGGAAAACTGCGAGTTACAGATTTTTCATAATATTTATTTATTAATTATTTATAATGTAATATATCTGTAATGTGATTTGGTGGAAAAATTATTTCCATGAAAATTCTTGAAGACATAATTGATGTAAATTGTAAAATTTTATTCTACGTTTATTAAATAATTTGGTATGTGGTATCAGAAAAAATAGAAAAATGATTTAAAATTGTTTTTGTTCTTCTTGTATATAACGAATAGTAACGAAGGCACCCTTTACTACTGTGTATCTCGCGCGAAGTTTTAAAACCGTTAAGTTTCTTAAATTTTCTAAATAACAAAAATTTTCCATCCCTAAGAACTTAAATTTCATTCTCTTATATATAAGTATATAAGGAAATGCTAATCGACCAATAAACGTTGAATTTTGAGAGCATTGAAGGAATAATTTTAAAGGCTTATAGCGGTCGCAATTAATCGGTGTAAAAGGCTAGACCCATGGTCGTTAAAATTATGTCTATCAATAGTTGAAATCAATAAGCTTATTCGACAACCAGGCTCTACAACAATAGCTATTTCAAGCGCAATTAGTAATAAGCATAATATCAAATTTACCTTTATCATATTAAATGAGACTCCCTCAATAATTTAGTTAGGTTTAGATATTGTCACGGATGATTTTTAATATAAGACATTTCTCTTGAGAGATTGTGAAAAATTTTAAAAATAATGTGTTATTATTCGGTCTTAAATATGTGTAAATCTAAGACTTGAGGCCGGGTCAGTTGTAAGTGTATACAAATATAAGTTGTCAGTAAAATTTTCTTGGCCGTTTTCGAGATTAACTGCAATAATCAGTTTTTGTTAATGCAGAACTTACAACAGAATCACAATTTAAGAACTTTTGTCTCTGTTTTTTCAAACGGCTGGCAAAATTTTGAAAAGAATTTCACTTGCACTTTTATTTGTAAAAAAAAGGTCTACATTCACGAACGTTTAAAATGAGATCTCTTTTGAAGTTAATAATTTATGCATAAATTCATAGCAGATAAAACAGTGAGCCCACTATTGTGTAATAAATTTATTCTTTAACACGCTCACGTTGATAACAAAAAAAGGAAACGAATCCATATTTTGTGTTTTTAAAAATTGGAGCTAATAAGAATAAATCTTGTAACATCTTTAAGGCTAATTTGGAAATATTGCTATCGGTATTTCAATATATTATACGACGTTCCATAATGATGTAACTTGTTATCGAATTCATCAAAGCTAAGTGAAAATAACTGAAATTTCATTATCGATCTACAACTCCGCTCTCCAAGCTCACCATATTCAAATATGTTATCTATCTTTCATAATTAAATCCTCATATTCTGTTTAATGTTATAGAGTGGCTCTAGAGTATGTTATAGTTTCAGTTACTTATTTATTGGGTGTCGAGTAACCTGACAAAATATTAATAGCACCAATGACAGCAAAGTCAGGGACGAGTTACAAATCAATACATCGACTACGAACTCTGTTTAAATGTATAATGTGACCTCTGAGGTTTAAAGAGTTATAAAAAGATTACCCTGAGACAAATATGTATCTATATAAAAATATACCGCTAAACGTGTTGCTGAGCGCAAAATTAGATTCATTAGACTAATTCAGTTGCTTTTTTAATTGTCCTGGACTTTTAAGGATGATTCGTCTGAAGTGAAAAATTTGATAAAATACCCGGAAAAGTTACTACATTTCCTATTCGTTCAGTTCCTGAAAGAAAAAAGAGAAAATATTGCCGTCAAAGCCTATTTGAGTCAGATAACATTAGGATTGTATTTGTTAATAGGTGCAGTATTCAAATTACCATGGTTGACATTTGTTTCGTGTACATATCTAAAAAAAATGATGAAATTTAGCCGGAGTGATATATCACTAAGAAATCAGTATCTAATGCTGGCTTTTTTGAGCGTCATATTTTCTTAGAGGATTTTTACAATAATATTAAGCGAAATATTTAGGTCCATAATTTAAGGATATTCGTACGGACGAATAGATTTGGTGATACGGAGGTAAAAATAAATTTACACAATTTCCTCCCAATACTTAATAGATATTTATATCACTTTAAATGCTAGTATTAAAAATCCCGACTCATGAATTCATTTCAAACCTTGAGACTGAAACTTGAGACACTAAAAACTAACTAGCCATTCCATTTCATTACGATCAACTTTTCAATATTGATAGTTCGTATTTATCTGTAAAAATTTACTTTTTTTAAATAGATTAAGTCTGATCCGTTGTGATGAAGCGTCTTTATCAAAGTAGCTACCGCTTAATTTCTAAACTCATACTATCCAGCATTTTATTACAAGAATATTCAGTACTTTAATATAACTTGAATTCGATTGAATTTAGATTTTAACAACTGTTTAATATATATAAATTAATTCCTCTGACTGGATCATCATACATTTCTATGTCCATATTACTAAAGGTTCTTTTTGATATTGTATTGTCCCTGGATTTCACGATTGACACAGAGGTATAAAAATTAAATTAAACACGTTCTAAATAATATTATAAACGCGAAAGTTTGTATGTATAAATGTTTGTTACGATTTCACGCGAAAAATACTTAACGGATTGTAATCTATACTTCTATTCTGTCTATACTAATATAATGAGGCTGAAGAGTTCGTGTGTTTGAACGTGCTAATCTCAGGAACCGCTGTTCCGAATTGAAAAAATATGTCAGTGTTGGATGGTACATTCATCGAGGAAGGCTATAGATTATATTTTCAAAAATTAGGGATCCTTTCTAAAAGTTAAATAAGTATCCAAGTTGTAAAAATCCAAGTAAACGCAAACGAAGCCGCTGGTCGAAGTTAGTGAAACTATATATACATATAGTTTATACAGCAGAATAACACAAAGGTGTGATATGGCTGTAATCGCGGCGCCCCGTTAGTCTTAAAACAATTCGTGTATTGAAAAATAACAATAAAGATTCTTATTATACTTATTCTAGTTTGAAATAAGTTAAATTTTGTCTTCGTAACAGTTCGTATCTTTATGATATGTAATATATTTAATTTTTTTAAAACTATATATTATTAGGTATGTAATAAATATTTTTATGTACATATATAATCCGAATACAAACGTCAGCGTTAGAAGAACCATTTGTAACTTGATGTCATTTGAACAATGCGACTTGTCAGGGAAAAAATTTACTCACTAGAAGAAACCCGATAGAAATTGCCGGTACACTTATGTATTTTGATACGTTTTATTACACTTTATACAGAACTTTGATTTGCGTAACATGACTTCGATATTGTGTTAACTTCATTTATAATAAATATATACTCTTTGTTGGTTCAAATATACTTGTTACTGACAGTTTTGTAGCCTAGCAGTTGGATAAAACAACCATGACAGCTGCGAGACCCGGTCGGAAAGTAGTGTAGCATTTTCAAATTTATGATTTCTGTCCTGCCTCCTACGGGCTGCCTGTGAACGGATGAGTGTCAAAAACTCAGGCATTTTTGGTACTAAATGTAGTGGCAGGGCCTCCTAATACATTATAAGTCCCGTCCGGGTCACGAACCACATTTTATGGGTGCAAAAGTCGAGAAGTGCTGTGCGCCTTTCAACTTAAGTCTTCGAATTTCCGAAAACTCGTAATAAAAAATAAAAAAGGCCGGCAGCAGAACGTCGTAAATATAACTGATACAATACGGTGAAGGCCTTAAGGCTGGCAACGCATCTCCTAGATAGATCTTGAAGGTGTCTAAGGGCGACAGGAATCGCTTATCACCAGGCGATCTATATGCACGTTTGTCTTCCTATTTTATATAAAAAAACTTAAAAAAAACATAAAAAATAAAACTTAAAAAATCAATAAATAAAAATAAATTGTTACAATATGTAGTACTAGATTTTGCCCGCTGCTACACTCGCGTGCATGTCGATTAATTGAGAAAACAGATACGCGATTTTAATTTATTTAGATATATAGAAAGAAGATTAAGAGAAAATATAATTAAATGCAGATAACTTTCCCCGAAATTAGATTTAAATATAGCAGATGAAGAACAAAAAATTAAAAAGC
The DNA here is from genome assembly GCA_025727935.1 of Hebomoia glaucippe. Classification (NCBI taxonomy): domain Eukaryota; kingdom Metazoa; phylum Arthropoda; class Insecta; order Lepidoptera; family Pieridae; genus Hebomoia; species Hebomoia glaucippe. The sequence goes on from JAOSYY010000921.1 coordinate 19,857, forward strand.
ACTTTATTGAGTTCTATCGCTTTTTTTCTAATCGCCCACTATATTTTTAACATAAATTCATTAAATGTATAGACGCGCAGATATTACTGATTTATTATATGTTTAGACGATTAAAAAAAAATATAATTAAATGCAGATAACTTCCCCGAAATTAGATTTGAATATAACAGACGATGGATAAAAAATTAAAAAGCATTTTATTGATTTCTATCACTTTTTTTCTAATCGCCCACTACATATATCTTTAACAGAAATTCATTAGATGTATAGACACGCAGATATTACTGATTTATTATATGTATAAACGATTAAAAGAAAATATAATTAAAAGCAGATAACTTTCCCCGAAATTAGATTTAAATAAAGCAGATAAAGAACTAAAAATTAAAAAGCACTTTTTAGTTTTTTGTCGCTCTTTTCTAATCGCCCACTATATTTTTAGCATAAATTCATTAAATAAACAGACGCGCCATTTTTATTTTATTATAATTTCTATATATAATTATAATTTTTAAAATCTAATAATAATACAGAAATAAGATTTAATAAGATAGAAAAATACTAAACGCATGTTACGACTCGGGGGGAAATATTTATTCTGCTTTAATACAGAAGCGCTCTAAATAACGGCATTAACAATTAAGAAACTTTAAAGAATTTACACTAAAAACCGAAAAAAAGTTACCTAAAGCAACAGGCATATTCAACAAGTACACATTTTTAAATAAAAAAAATTGAATTACCTGAAAAGCCTCCTCACAAAAAGTTCTGAATTTACAAAAAGCACTTTTTAAAAACGTCACGAAATATTAAAACCTTAGTGCAATAATTCGCACGACAAACACTGACTAAGAAATTTACAACCCCGATCGCGAGTGCACATGTAGAGTACACGGCGGAATTGCATTGAAACTGCGTTTACCTAGGAGTTAAACCTGACAACGGATATTCCGGTAATACAATCTACAGCGCTATATCGAAGCAGTATTTCAAACAAAATATTACTTCAACATAAGATGTATTATCACTAAAATTCTTTTAAAATTATTAAACAAATTATCCTAGCCAAATCATGTACAAATAAACAAGCGGTTAAAAAAAAGACAGTCGTTTGATAGCCTGCAACTTTTTTGGCGGGAAAAGAAATATAGGTTACACTGACATAGAAACGCAATTATTTCGGAATTAAACAAGCGAATGTCGTTTTTATTTTGTAATAAATCATTATCAGATGCTTATTGTTATTAAAATTTATATATATTTTTAAAATATAAACTATTTTGAATAATCATTGAAATTGGGTCACGCGTGGTGCGCAGGCGTAGCAGATCGACGCGCGCATAGACGCGTCACATATCGCCATCACGAATCCGCAGTGCGTAGTTGGTACACCGACACAAGACTTTCCGTGAGTTCTGGTGAGTCAAACTCACCACACCAAGGGGATTGTATAAGTTGTGATCAGTGCTTAGATATCATCGTGTGAACCCGTGTTAGATATCTAGATGTTAGGGCATGCATGCTTCTTTGTTCTGTGTTAACTTAACCTGCTATGTCCTGTCCTTTCGGCTGTGGGAGTGTTTGTTACAGATGAATTTGTAGGTAGAATGAGGAGAATGGATCAAAGGGAAGGCAAGGAGTGTACGATGTCGCGAAGCGAGTCGACGGTCAGCCGGTGCACCCCGCACACGCCCATCGGCCCACCGGATAGCGCCAGTGTTGACTCCAACCCAATGCCTACCATATACCGGTAACTTGAGCCTACCGCGCCTAGTGCGAAGAAAGCTAGCACGCCAGGCCCCTCGATTTTAATGTACATGAGCGTAATCACCTAATTGTCATTGCAAATCTTTTGTCCCAAAGCGTTATCAGATGTTCGTGACATTTAGAAAAAGAATGATCGATGGGCAAGGCGTGGATAATGCTCAGCAATGCACGATCCAGTCCCCAGCGTCACACCAAATGCTGTAAGCCGTCACGGCGGACATCGCATGAGTATCACGACGCATTTTTGGAGTACAAGGTTACTGACAAATCAATATGCTACCTACCGTCTGATTGCTGGCAACATATTTCCAGTATATAACGCTCGTATAAACAAATAACGAACGATCTAAATTACTCGATAGATATTTTGAAAACTACGCAATATGGTATCCCATATTAGATCTTTTAAGACAACGCTCACGGCAAGACGTGGGTTACGCTACTGGTATGAAAATGTATTGTCAAGTTTCTCACAGGTTCTGTCGGAATTAAACAAGGTTTTAGTGTTTGCCTGCTATCAGACTGTAGTGGAAATGCTTTACAAGTGTTTGCTTGGCTTTTCATGTCAGGGGAGCTGTTAAGGTAAGATTATCATCACGTTTGCTGGCAAATTCCCCTTTTCCTTTCCTGCCTATTTCTCTACTTTCACAAACTACGCTTTTAGATGTAGGAATTAGGGTTATCATAATTATTAGATTTAAATAACACTTCACCAACATTGACAGCGATGAACAGAGATGCGATCTAAAGAGTTAGAGTGGAAAAATATTATATTTTTTAAAAGATAACTATAAAAATTTAGAAAGCATTGTTGGCAATACATATAATGATAGAAGAGCGATAGAACATAGTGTGTTATACGTTTATTGTTCGTCTGTATGTATATTTCGTATAACTTGGTTTTATTAAAATCTGTCTTCAGCGAAAATGTTATTGGCATTTATTAGTTTATGCTTGCAAACTTTTAAATTAAAAGTGTAATATTATATTTGTGATGTAAAAAAATATTCTATTTAATTGATTATGAATAGTTTAAATACTACGTCCAAAGTATAATGTGACAGCTTAGCTGATGGAATAATGATTAAGTTACATCATTTCTTTATTACCTATACAGGGTGTTTGGGGACTGCCCCCGAAAACGAAGACGGGTGATAGTACTGCTGACACCTTTGATGAAGGGTCGGAAAAAAATCGATCCTGACTAAAAAGGAAGACATATTTTTAACACTTTTTATTAGCATTTTTTACGCTCCATCTTGTTAGTATTTAGTTATACTTTCAAAAACGATAGTTTCATAAAAAATACATTATTTTACTAAAAAAAAGAACCAGCAATGAAGCATGATAACAAAAACAGCTGGACTAATATGTTGGAGCGAAATAATGCTAATAAAACGTTTTAAAAATATGATTTTTTTTAGTCAGGATCGAATTTTTTTTGACAAAATTGACACAAACGCGAGCATAGCCACTGGCAGAAGCTAGTTTTGAATAAATCATTTTTTGAATGTGTAGAGTAGGATTTTTCTATAGTCGTAGGAAATAGAGATAAAAAATAGCTTTCTAGCGCAGTAAGGTCCTTAAAGTTTAAAAAGTAGAAATTTTATTGAGTCTGAATATCACATACCATTAATGAACACAGTTATTATATAAATAGATAATAAAATATAGTTTAGTTTAGTTGTATACGTAGTCTAGGTACACTAGATTGTAGTGAAACTTAGAGAAACTGATTTTATAACAAGGAGTCTAACGTTTAGTTGTTTTCATATCAACGAATACATTTATACCTCAAATATATTTTAAATGGACTATTTAAAACTTAGTTTTTGGGTATATAGAAACATTGAAGTATTTAGTAATTTTGTATATTTGTAATAAATACCGAATTTATTAATTTAGATGCCGAGCGCCTATTGCGTCGTTGGACTGTATGGATGATTTTAGCACTCACTCTGGCCTGCACGTAATGCAACCAGGTAATTGAAGAAGTGACTAAGTGAGTATAGATATAATTCTATATACTAAGAGAGTATATAGAATGACGAATAAGACATGACTGTTATTGTTAGAATAAAACGCTTAAATAATAAATAATCATAAAATAATAAATAATAATAAAAATAAACGCTTTGTGGGATGTGGATTGGACGATCATTGTCCCTATTGTAGTTAGCGTGAAGAGTCTTGACCAACATCTAAAAAGTCTCCCGCTAGATAGTTGGATCAAGGGACAGATCCAAAAGGCAGTACTCCTGGACACAGCACGCATTGTCAGAAGGTTTCTTTCTCTGTGGCCCTAACCATCGGTAGCTTGGGCCAAGCTCCGCTGCTGATGGTTTCCCAGATATATTTTTATTTTTGTATTTAAGTTTTTGTATTTTACTTTTTTATCTATTTTATAAAAAACCTAGTTGAGAAAATATATATATGAGAAATTAATAATGATTTGATAAAGTCAATGTATTAAACATTTTGCCTGTTTTAATGATTTCTTTAATGTTAAAGTTTTCAAATTTTCTCTCGTATTATTATTTAAAATTTATTAGAAATCGACTAATGGATGTACGTCCGGATTCACCAGTTTCAAAATCATTCCTGAGGCTATCTGAATACCAAACAGTATCAGCTGAGCTTAGTTTTTCATATTTTTTCGGTTAAAACAAAGCCGTTAGAGCGACAATTTGCGATAATAACATCTTCTATGTATAAAATATAACACATTTATGCATTCAGTGAATTTATGCAAGAATAATTATTGGCGATTACAAAAGTACAATTAAACACAAAAAAGTATTTAAACCATTTCTATCAGTTTATATATATACAGGCTAATCTCTGAAACTATTCAAATTTTTTAGTACACGCCTGATAAAAGATTTACGCTAAGTCTAACTAGAAAGGTATTCGCAGTACAAAATTAAGTTTATTATTTTATATCTGTTATGTATAGTTTAAATTGTCTATAAACTTTTTATAATTGAAAAAGGCATAAACTATGCCACTTGTGAAGTGAAATTGCTGTTTATTAATTGCCTAATAGTTGGTGGATACAACATGTCAAGACACGCTTCGGTTTATATGGGAAACCATGCTAGCATGCCATCGTCTGTGACTCCTGGGCTCCGATACAAGAACCTTGGGAAATCTGGCTTACGCGTGCCAAATATTGGACTCGGTCTATGGACAATGTTGAATGAGGATGTGGCCGAAGATCTTATAATGACTGCTCTCGAGAATGGCATAAATTTGTTTGATTTATCTGAGGCCCATTACGGTAAGTCACTATGAAAATCTTTAAATTTGCTGCCTCTTCAAAAATTGTGATAACATTACTCATACATAGACTTTTGACATTCACACGGATTTATTTATGAAAATAGAAACGGTAGTTGCATAACAAATATTGTGAATTAAAAAATGAAAAATTCACGACTCTATTTATAATCGAAAGGATAATTATTTACAACGAAATATTTTCAGCAAAAGGTGAAACAGAGTTGGGGAGAATTCTAAAGAAAAGGAACGTGAGGCGTTCAAGCGTTATTATAACAACAAAAATTTATTGGAGTACAAAGTAAGTCCATTGTTTGTCCTTTCGATAGCTGTGCGCAAAATTAAGTCCTTTTCGAGAATTTTCTTTTCATGTTCGCTCTACAGGCTAGCGAATTCTTTCGAAATTTTCTAAACATTTATTGGCGTAATCTTAAGAAAAACGGTTAAATTTATTAAATAATTCCACAACTATATGTATAGAGCCAAGCGATATGTTGTAATTGTAGTAGTTACTGAAACTGAATCCATTTTCGCTGCGCGTTTGTTTTCCCACTAGGTATAAAAAATCACCATCTTGTATTCCATAAGATTCTTGATCAACAACTTAGACAGTTACATAATAGCTGTATGTAGTGAATAAATAATTTTCAGTTGCCGTTCCGTCTTTATATTGTGAAAGTGTCATGCAATGAATAAGTTGAACAAGCAAGAAATTATGTCATTTCAGATCTGATGAAAGAGGTCAATCTCGGAAGCATATCATTGAAAGCGTCAAGGCATCCTTAGCGAGGCTTCAGCTGGAGTATATTGATGTCGTTCTCTTGCATAAAGTGGACCACGTCTGTCCCATGGAAGGTACGTTTAGATATTTTTTTTATATGCAAATTGGTATTCAGATTATTCATAGTAAAATCTTTGTTTTGCAGAATTGGTACGAGCTATGAATTACCTTGTTAATCAAGGTTTTGTGATGTACTGGGGTACGGCGCGTTGGTCGCCATCTGAAGTAAGTTTTCAAAAAAATTATTGATTCATACAATCTTATTGTATCAACCTATTAATTTTTATCTCTCTCGTAGATAATGGATGCATATTCAAAATGTAGAGCGTTTAATTGCTGCACTCCGGTGGTAGAACAGACAGAGTACCATATGTTCTGCCGTGACAAGGCAGAACTTTATATGCCCGAGTTGTATCACAAAATTGGTGTAGGTAAGTTTGCTAAATAACATCAAAATTACGGAGCATAATATAGTTTTTGTGTCATTTAAATCTAAAGTAAGAGAAAATTTATTGTTATTTAAAAATATTTTATAAGTTGACCCCTGTCAAAAGTTTTAAAGCAAAGTGTCACTTGAAAGGTACGCATGCACGGTGTAAAATAAAACGCGCTTTTAATTCTGCTTTAAAATTTTATCTTGGTATAACGTGACAACTTGCATAATATTAATTTTACGTAATTTCATATATAAGTATAATAAATGCGTAGAAACTATGTGTATGTTGATGAATTTGAAATTTGATGTCAATGAATTTATCTAAAAATAATATGAGACAACAGGAAATGATTGACAAACTCGACATGTAAGCTAATCGTAAAATTACTAAAAATACTAATTAATTATAATAACTATTAATACTTATATTTTGTGACATAGGAACGATGGTATGGTCAGCTATAACTACTGGAAAAGGACTAAACCATGAGGAAGCCACGGGACTCTTTGCGAAGTCACGATTTAATCGCAAGTATAGCACATTTAGCTGGTGTGAGGAAGATCTTGCTACTGCTGATGTAAGTTTTTGTATTAAAATTTAGCACTTTTTTTGCCAATAGATTAAAAACTATACTGCTTATAAACAGGAGGCTGAAAACAAAGAGGCTACAGCTACTGAAGAACTTCGGACTTATAGAGACAAACTAAGGGCTCTTTCCAACTTGGCCAATAATATGAGTAAGTTTGTTTCGTGATGTGGTGTTTTGTTTTATACATATATGCATATCACGTCTTTTTCACGTAGGAGTACTCAAAGTCTTATCACTTGCTACGATCCTCACAAACTCCTTTCGCATCCTCTACTCCCATTATTGCTTTCATTCACGTTTATCAATTACACATTCTTGATTGCTCTTTCCTTAGGACGTCCTCGATTTACTCTCGATACCTCCATCGTAGACGAACATCTCTGACTTTAACTTTCACACTCAGCTTTCGTATCTACTTTGTCATGCTGTTTTTTATTGATTTCTTTACATGCCCAACCAAATTCCACTTGTTAAATCTTCCCCTCACTAAACATCTCTCTCGTAAGATTTCATTTTTCCATCTAACACGTTGAAACTTTTTATAATTTGTTTTATGCAGTGTTTTTGGCTTAAAGTTATTGTTCTTAATAACGAATTTAACAATAAAACAGTATTCATCACTCAAAGATTCCATTCCAAGCACACGTCAAGAAATGTTCTCCCATTTTCATTCACTTTCATCGCCAAGAGGCCTAAAACCTTTTCACATCCGTCATGCTTTCTACCTAGAGGAAACAGCGTACAAAGGTAACAATTTTACTATTACACATGAAATTTATTTACAAGACTGGTACAAAATATATTATAAAACATTATACTATACATGCCTATCACTATCTACATATTTCTTAAAAGTGCTCGCAATTCGATATAGATAATCTTCTTTTTCTCGCTGGCTATGACGCCTTGGTCACAGACTAAGCAACGTCACACCATCCGCTTACGGAGGGGAAGCCGTGGAAAGATAAAGTTTGGGGAAATGAAGTTTGCACAAACCAAATAGCGGGGCGGTCTAGTCAAAATGGCGGAAGTTTGACTTACTATTCTAACCTAAGTTTCTGAATTTCGGCGAGAAGAGTAGCATTTTGTAGTTGCAGTTACATCAATTCCTTTTGCTAAGTTTGCATTTTTAAATTTGTCCAGCCTCTTGCATGTCACCAGGGTTATACTAATGTACCGGTTGAAGAATTTCTACCAGCTCGGTATCTTGGCGACAATGATACTCAAATCCATAGAATAAGATGGTTTTCAATGCATAGAGACTTCCAAACATTCGTTGTTATTATAGAGAAGTATTAACATGTCACAGATCATGATCATTTCCTTTTTCTTGCTGGACATTGTGACCTGGTGTCAGACTAAGCAACGCCACAACTTGTATTAAAAACAGATATAAACATTTGGATTTGAAACACTCAAAAACAAAATAAATTATTTTTATTTTAATGAATGAGTTCAATTATTATATGATAGCCATTATTTACTAATTAGACTTTTTAGTATTCGTGTTTTAATCACTCACAGTTATGCATTATTGGCGTCATCGTTGGCGCCTCAGCATGTGGCAAAAAATTTACATTATGTGCATTGTAGCCATTTCTCATTTGTCCAACTGTTACAGAAACGAGATAGAAGCAATTGTCATCATAAAACTCATTTTCCTTGGCTTCTCTGACTTTCTTTCCTTCTCTTTTCGCTTACGTAGATATCACTCTCGGATTTCTTTGTTGATCGTCTACGTCTTACGAGATAGTAACTAATGCGATGTCGAAGCATTTTTTTCGAATAATTACAAGCATCTAAACAAAATCCATCGATACCAAACCATATTTTTTTTGTTTAAATATGAAAGATAACCCAAAAACGGAACGTGCTAGTGCTTATGTATCAATGTAAAATGTTATCAATTTCTCTTTCTGCAACTTGGCTATATTTTAATGCTATTTTCATGAAAATATTTATTCCAGATTGCTCTATTAGACAATTGGCAGTGGCTTGGTGTCTTAAGAATGAGAACGTCAATTGCTTGCTCTTAGGAGCTACAAGTGTAGAACAATTTAAAGAAAACATTCACGCTTTGCAGGTAATGTATTTTAGTGTACGTGTCAAAATTATTCTTAGTTCGACTTTAAATAATGATATATAATATCTTATATATTCAATTAAATAAAACTTATCCCTGAAAAAGTGTTATTATCAATGCAGATTGTCCCACAACTTTGCCCAGCTGTTATGATGGACATCGAGAGGATTTTAGCCAATAAACCTCAGAGGCCACCGATGATATCCACTCTGGCAATGCGAAACCAACAGAACAGCGCACGAACGGATGCGGCGTAAGTAGCCTGTTTTACAAAAATGGCATAAATGTGGTATTTACCCAGCGCTGAATTAAAATACTCCAATTTTCTCTATAAGTGCTGGCTCCGTGTTTGTTTTAAAAATTTACTAAAGCAAATTTAATCGGTGGTTGATGATGAATGATAGTTAATGTTATTTTTGATAGTGGAGCTTCGACGTCTGGGGCGGACACTCCTAAGCCTGATACTGATGTAGAAGCCAATGTAACAACACCCGAAAAGGAGGCTGATAGTAAAGGTTGTGCGGTTCAATGATCCTGGTGGAAAGGAAGCTCTGACACGGCTTCCAAATCGAGTAAGTCAAAGGTGAGATCAATTCATTTGTCTTTTTCTATATCAACGTCAAATTTTAAAATCTTAGTATCGTCCTAATTAACTGCTCTTACAAAAGTTTCCAGTTATATATGATTACTACTGCATATTTATTACTAGTATTGGTAAATGAGCAAACGGTTGATCATTGCACATGAGCCAAGACCAGGAAACATAAGAGGCGCATTCCCAGCGTTGAGACTTTAGCTGTGTTACATCAATTAATTGTTATTGAATGACTTGCTGCTGCCGACTTTGTTTATTTCGTGTATGCGAACAAAATATCTGTAGAGATTAATACATATCTTATGTGCAGTGAAGTATTTTCTATTGCTGGGGATTACTTGTAGTATACTCCAGAAGCACACAATATTAGACAACAATATAATTTTCATAGGAATCGCTGCTAAAGGACTCGAAACCGAAATTCTTTTTGAACAACGCGGGAGAAGTAATACGACGCGTGGAACATGACGGCATCACTTCAGATACTGTAGTCTCAGTGTCCTCATTGAAAGGAAAACAGCCAGCATCCGGAGGCAGTAAGGTGAAGAAATCCAAATCGGACTCGTCCAGGTCCCGATCTGCATCGCTCCAGAGGTCTTCATCTGGTCAATTATCCGTGTCTCGAGACAGAAAGATGTCGAGGTTCAATTTGGGTTCACCAGCTGACGTATAAGCTCTCTCAGTCTGTTTTGTGGGGCAATGGATGGACACACATGTGTATTACTTTTCCTTGTTAACATTTAGTAAGCCTCATTTTGCCAAGGAGCCACAGGCGGGCGTATAATGTGTAATTTAAATGTTTATTATTATTGTGCTGCTAATAGTAATAGCTAATAGTAGTACGAATATGAATTCATATTTTAAATTAGCTAGATTTCCAATAAAAACGTCAAAACCCAGGATGTGTCGATAAATGAGTGCCTTGTTCAGAAGAAAGTTGGAAACAATTTCGTAATTCTAATTATTCAATTAATATCAATTTATTTTACTACATGTCGAGAACAAGTTAAAGTTTTTGCGCTGTTATTGATTATCAGATGCATTTTTGTTAAATTAATTTCTGGAAAGGGTCAGATCTAGAGTGACACGGTAGTACTTGACATTTGTGAAGAGTATTTTAAAAGATGTAATAAGTGTTTAGAATCCTTCCGCTGATATTTTGTTTTGCCAAAATATATATACAAACATAGCATACGTTATAAATTATAATAATTGGCAGAATTAAAAGTTGTATATAATTTAAACAGTATGTGAGAATAGACGTAATAGATATAGATTTAGAAAAAAGAAAGAGTTGATGGAACAGTTTTATTAAAGTCCGATAAAAATATGGTTCCTTTGAATACTTGTAGGAAGACTAGTAGCGTTAAGATTATAGATTATCGTCTACACCGTTTTAAATGTGGATTTTAATGTGCTAAAAGTACCTGAATGAATAATTTGTGAAGATGCTATTTCTCTCTTTGCAGCATAGCGTAACACTAAATTTAGTCTTAATAAACAAGTCGCTAATAGGTTGTAATTATTCTCCAATTGGCGTTTTTCAAAATACAACATCAGAAGTCAACATCTTAACAAATCAGAATTGATAATTACAAATCTATTAGAATATATGAAACAAATGGAACATTTTACACTACACAGCTTCGACGATCACAGAAGAATTTGTCATATTAACTAGCGCTTTTATTAAGATAGTTTCCAAAGCTATATACATACATTACATATTAAACTGTTGTTAAACTATATATGTACTAAGTATTATGTCTATTTGCATAGATTATAGGAATAAGGGACATAGATAAATATTACAATCACAATATAAACCTTACAATGTAAAGAATTAAAAAAAAAAACAATTTCATATCATTACTAAATGTTTTAATTAAACAAGTATTGTTTAATTAATTTGCGGCCATCAAAAATGGAAAGGTCATTAAATACTTGAATATACATCTCGAATTAAGCCAATAAATTTCTAAACATACAAAATGAAAATTAATATATATATATTCCAGTATCAACTGAGTATTAGTTGTGTCATAAACAAATCTTTTAAGTAAACAAATAAGATTTTTGTAATCTGTGACAAGACTTCTGCCTTTAATTACCATTATTAAGACCAGAGGGGTTTTAATTAAAGAAATTAATTTAAGAATAAATACAATACCTAGCTATTTAGATATTTATACGAGTATATGGGTTTTAAACAAAAAATCGTTTGCCTTATTAACAATTCATTTCTTCATGTACAAATAATTAATGATGTATGTTTTAATTTACAACAAAATTATTTTTACAAGCATTACAATATATCATATTATTTTTAATAATGACTCATTTTAGCTATAGGGATTAATTCAATCATATATTTAAGCCAACAATATGCTTTAAAAAGCTAAATAGCAAATAAGCTAACAGCTTTTTATATTTTAATACTGTTTAAATGTCTAACGCACAGATACAATTAACTTGCTTCATCTTTATTATCTTTAAGTAAATATTCTTAATAGATTTAAAAGAGAAAACAAAATTATTATTTAATATAGTATTTGAGTTATTTATTGTGTTGGAAAATTTTATCTGAAATGTTGAGGATCAGATATTTTATTTATAAAAAAAATTGTCTACACTAATATTTTAAAGAGGAAAGATATGATTGTTTTTTTGTTTGCATTGAATAGGGTCCTTAACTCCTTGATCGATTCAAAAAATTCTTTCACTGTTGGGAAGCTACACTATCTATGTTGAACATAATTTATATGAATTTAAAAAAAATTAGGGATATTACTAAAAGTCCAATAAATACCCAAGGTGTAGAAATCGAAATGAAAGCGAGCGAAGACGCTGGCAGCAGCTAGTTTTAAATAATATTATATCTTAATCAGTGTTTGCGTAGTAATGCATTTAGAACTAAATAAATATAAGATGCTTTGACATTGTTTTTGAGAGGAAAGCATAAAAACTTGCATCGTTACCTAACGTTCTCTATTACACGAGTTATTAAAAGTAATTTTATATGTTATTCTTTAGAGCTTTGTACAGTGGCGGACTTGCCCTAACGCCCAGGAGGTCCGGGTCTAGGCTGGCAAATTGAGACAAGAAATTCAGTGATAGTGATAACTTTAATCATAAGAATAATAAGTACGTAAATATTCTAAAAGCTCGCTCACATATTAGTACTAGATGGCCTGGGGCCCAAATGCAAATCCTCCACTGGCTTTGTAACTTAATCTAGAGATTACCCATCATATCATAAGGTGTTCATTCATATTTCACGTGTTTCCTCAGTAAATTTTAACCAAATAAAGATAAATGATGTATTCAAAGTTTGTTTCTTTTCAGCTACTTATTGACCGATAAAAGTTTGGTTCGGTATAGCGGTAATCTTTTTTACATATCATACTTTATTTATTTCATTATATGTAAAATCATCACAGGGGAAACCGAGGGGCTCTACGGAGCCTAGAATGGCGATTTTTGGGGTCGCTCTATAATGTGCTTTGGTGTTTCAATTTAAATTTAATAACTTAGTTTACTTGAGTGCGAAATTGGGAGTTACGAGTCGGAAATAAATATGACGTTGGCTATGAAATATAGTTAAAATTTATATTATTAGGTAATTAAATTTACAGAGTACACCCAAACATCTAACTGTTATTTAATTATTAATATCGATAGAATAGCCGGCAGTATGTAATGTACCTCACATTTCAAAAATAAATAAATAGAAAACATTCAAAATGTACGTAACATATGCGTTTGTTTTAAACAAATTTTGGTTTTAATCAAGGTTTTAAATATTCCGTAGCATTTAAAATTAAGCGAGGTAGTGATCTTAGCCTGAGTCCCAAAAGATATATAATATATATTGATGATCTCAAATTTATATTTTACACCGCTTTCACAAGGAAAAACTTTTTTATGAGTCAAATTGACGCTTTCTAGAACTTGTCTAATTAAGCTCCGTCTAGTCAGTAATACCGCTACTATAATATAGGCCATCAATTATTTTAGCTGTGAGCAAAATACAGGCTGAGAAAGAGGATTTGCAAATAATATAAATATTGTGCTATATTGTCAACTCTCATTAAATAATTAGAGAAGGTTGAACGCATCTCGGACTAAACGTAACAACTCGTTTATCGATTTCCACTTATACTGGCATTTACACGCGTGTCATTAGAAAATCGCCGAACCTCCGAATTTAGAGACCAATTTTTTATTTTTGGATTTTTTATTTTGCGGTGAATGCAGTAAGAGTAAATAAATAGATTTTTGTTTATTTAAATACATGCTAAGACTGTACATGTGATTTTAATCACGTTAACACAAATAATTATAATAATACTAGCTGACCCAGCAAACGTCGTTTTGCCAAATATATAGGGGTTTACTGTAGAGGCGTGAAAATTCGGGGTTGTTTGTATTTGTATATGCTGTATCATAAAAAAAGAAAAAATGTTGACCAAAAAATAAAAAAAGTTTAGGGCTGGACCACCCTTAACATTTTGGGGATGAAAAATAGAAGTTGTCCGATTCTCAGATCCACTGAACATGCATATAAAATTTCACGAAAATCAGTCGAGCCGTTTCGGAGCAGTCGACTTACAAACACCGCGACACGAGAATTTTATATATTACATGTTAGGTTATACTTTGACGAAAATTAACTCAACAAAGCTCCGCGGTACACACTGGCAGCTAGCTATTGTATTTTTCACAGCGTTACAAAGGTATTGATGTGTTGGATGAAGCAGTGTTACGTGTAACTTGGTAACAACTCAATTAATTCATCCCTCCAATGGGCTCCTGACGATAAATATAGCTGGCTCCTCAATTTATTGTGCACAGCAATCGGTGTGTGGCTACGAGCTGTTACGGTCATGGATGTCGTATATTTTGACTGGCTTGATTACCTTGTGTTTGGCGCAATGCTGCTCCTATCAGCTTTAATTGGAGTGTACTTCGCATTTTTTGCAAAACGGAAACAGAACACGACGTCGGAATATCTGATGGGCGGAAAAACGATGGGAATGTTCCCGATATCTATGTCTCTTATAGCCAGGTAAAAATATTTTGTCGTAATAACATGTTTGCGTATGCACGAGCGAGGTTACATGCGAAACTTTATTTTGTTGATTTTATGCAGCTACCGATTTGAATAGTTGGCGGTAACATTTTTACGACAATGTTATGATCACTTCAATAACATTTATAAATATAACATGTTTGTTTTCAGGTGTTCTTTTAATTTCGATAAACGAATAATAAGCACTTTAGCCATAGCATTTTAATAATTAATCAACGATACATTTTTTAAATTAAGTATTCGGAAATTTATTACAATTTTTACATCTACAATGTGACTAAAAAATATATTTATCCAAGCCTAACCTAGACAATACAATTTAGAGAACTAAATAATAAAACAAAATAACAACCTATCAAGGAATAGATGGCGTCGCTTAAAATGTAGCTAGTTAACTCTAGTAACTGCCAATTTATCCTTGTTCCCATTTAAGGTCACGTAGTTTTGTTAGAACACGAGAAAATCTGGAATTTTAAGTGATCTTTAGGCCTATATCGAGAGAATGAATCGACACTGCTAATATGTTATTAATTTTTGTGATAACGCCTTTGTCGCTATCTCAGAGGTAGTGTAAAGTGATTTCGTATAAAACACTTGTCGAGCTATGAGTAAATGGTGTTGGGACTTGAGACACAATTGTAGCGGACCTATTATCGGACGCATCCGCGTGGGGACCAGCAATTGATGATCACGTTGCACAATCCGCCTACCTACAAGATGGCACAACGTCGCCTAATAATAGAATCCTATTTTTAGCCCCCAACGCAAAAGAGGGGTCCATGAGGTCTGTGTCTAGCTATGTCTGTCAGACACACAGGAGTGTCTGTAGCATAGTTCCTAAGCGAGCGCTCTCAATACAGTTTTCATGTTTGGACGATTAATAGTTATATAAATTTTTTAATTCCAGTACTTTGGATTGATAATATAAAATATATACTTGAAATAAAATCTACAAACTATGGTTACAATTTAATTTAACCTCATTTCATAATAATGCCCGCCTAATGTAAGAATAACTTGGGTTAAAAGTCACATGTCGCCTTTTCGAATCCACTCAAGGAAACTAAAATTTCTAATACCTATAAGAATATTATATAATATTACATGTCTGGTAAAGTTTCAAGGAGTTAATAGATCGGCGGAATTTCTAATATTAAACTAGTTTCTTCCGGCGGCTTCGCTCGCGTTCTTGTTGATTACAGAATTGAACTTATTTTAAGGATTCCTATTTTTTTTAATATAATATAGCCTATAGCCTACCTCAATAAATGTACTATCCAACACTGAAACAATTTTTCAAACCGGACCAGCGGTTCCTGAGTTCTCAAACGAACAAACTCTTCAACTTTATAATATTAAGTATAGATAGCATTCGGGTCAACGTATTTAGTAAATTGCGAGTATTATTAAGAAAGTATCTATATACCTCTGCGATTTAATTTAATTTATTTGTACCTAATGTTTTAAAAAAATAATTTTCTATCCTAAAAAAGAAGTAACACACAATATTTAATCCTGTCAAAATCGGTCCAGCCGTTTCGAAAATCATCCAGGACAAACACAAAAAAACTGAAAAAATATCTGTTATGCTTAACATACTTTGTATGTATTTAGAAAAAATCTGTTTTTCAATATCACAAACAGGAACTTTTCATATATAGATAATATACAATTATGTACAGTTGTATGTGTGTTTCAGTTATGTTTCTGGAATATCGCTATTGGGTCTTCCGGCTGAGATGTACACATACGGAACCCAGCTATGGGCTATCGTGTTATCAGAATGGATCGTATCATTGACAATAGCCGTGGTATATCTTCCTGTATTCTACAATTTGCAAATTACCTCTACGTATGAGGTACGTATGAATGAATCATCTCTGACTATGCACTGTATCGTCCGGGTTTGAATAAACTAGATAAAATATAATTGTGTCGGTTAGACCAAAGAACTTGTCAAAGATTCCCAAAATTCCGAAGTTCCGAAGAGTACAATTTCATTGGGGCACTCTGTCTCTTTTCACTAGCGTGTCCATACGATAATAGACACTAGGATATTATGTAAAATTAATTTATTTTTCAATGATGAATATGTCACATTTGTTGACCTTTGTATAATGTTAAAATTAAAATGACAAAAAAACCAAATGAAATCGAAGTCTGTAAAGACAGTAGATGGTGAAAAGTAGTCTCTACTTACCCTCTATCCGGGGAAAAAGTGTGTTTGTGTATATATATAAAATTCAAGTATAAACAATTTTACAATGAAATATGTATAAAAAGAAATAATATATTAAAAATGTATTACTTTTTGTAAAAAAATTATACAAAACATTGGATCACCTATGCATATGATATACGAAGCCAACTAAGAAACTTATTTAAAAGATGCAATTCCACAGCCGTTCGTTTCATGTTTATAAAAGAATTTTAACATTTTGCATTGGTAACATTCGATAAAAAACTAGGTAGGTATGTATAATTAAAAATTAATGTTTCGTTTAATTTCATTCGTCATTTTTTGTAACGAGGTTAATATGGTGATAAAATTCAAGAAAGAGACACGTTCCCCTTATGTTATCCTCCTCGGAGCAATCTTCCCTTGTGCCACAAGCAAATTTGAATCTCTGAAAGGTGCCTAGTACAAAGTTAGTGCAATGTTTCGAAACGTATCAAATAGCGCCTCTAGCGGCTCCTCCTCAAAATCAATATCCAGTTACTGGAGTTATATATAAGAAACCACATTGTATAGCTTTTCAGCACCAATAAAAAAAAAATACCCAATGTGTGTGTAAATAGCCTTATAAAAATATTTCTTTCTAGTACTTGCGACTTCGTTTTAACCAGAACGTTCGTCTATTGGGCTCAATTATATTTATCATAAAAATGATGCTGTATATACCGATCGTCATTTATGTTCCAGCGTTAGCTTTCAGCCAAGGTAAGTGTGCCTATGTAACTCATACCTCATAACAAATTGGTGAAAAATCTAGTGCCATTCGTTCAATATAGTATACTAATCATTTTTTAGAAAAGATCATTGAAATCGGTTGAATGATTTCAAAGAGAATTTTTATTGTCTTAACACTATTTCTAACTATAATCTTCGACTAAAAATATAATGGCAATTATGGTAATGTTAATATTTCAAACATATTTACCTATTTTTCTGTATTTTCTCCGCTACACCGGTGAATCTATTGAGATTCAAGATATATGTTATCAAGGGGAAGGCTGCTTATTGTCACGAAAAGTCTAAAGGTTTTAAATTTAATATATAAAATTCTCTTGTCGCCTTTGTCGTGTTTCTTACGAAACTCCATCGAAACGGCTGAACCGATTCCTATGAAATATCGCCGTCGTATAAGGTAGATCTGAGAATCGATAAAACATCTACTTTTAATCCTTCAAAGGGTGACCTACCCTACATATTTATTTTTTTATCAAGTAACATTAAAATATACCCCTAATTTTTAATCGTTATATATTTCTTTGGCACAACATTTGCTGGGTCAGCTAGTTGTCTATAAAAGTGACAGCTTCATTACGAAACCGATTTAAATTTTTCAGTCACCGGCATCAATCTGCACTTAATAACACCGATTGTATGCATCGTATGCATTTTCTACACAACCTTGGTGAGTATTAAATATCTTATTCGTAATAAGATATCGTGTAAAAAGATGGAACGCAGAACATTCTTACAATGGATTATATAAATTAACTTATTTATTTTCTCAACTAGGTTTTTTATAAAATAGATATAAAAGTATTTAAATATATATGTATTTAAATAGTATTTTTTTATTAATCAACATAAAATCGACTAATAAATGTTATGCTTGTATGACTATAGAAACAGAAATATTTGTACTTGATAGTAATTAAGTCTGAATTACCAGGGTGGCATAAAAGCTGTAGTATGGACTGACACACTACAGACCATTCTCATGTATTTCGGAGTAGCATTTGTGCTTCTGTACGGAACGTGTAGACTTGGAGGTATTCAAGAAGTCCTCAGGATCAACGAGGAGGGCGACCGCTTGGACTTCTTCAAGTAAGATTTATGAAATTAAGTAAAATGTATAGTTTTTAAATGTACATTCAAAAACAAATATATAATGCCTTACGCATATTTAAGGATTAAAAAAATAGGCTAATTTGTAAGGAAACAGTCATGATATCGCAGGCATTTTATTGCTTAGGGATCTGGTATTTATTCCTTATAATATATATATATATATATATATGTATATATGTGTGTGTGTGTGTGTATGTATGTATGTGGCACAGGCGTTGGCTAAAAGGTTAGAAGGCGAGAAGACTTTCAGGAACTACTGGCAGTGATAAGTATATTTATTGTATACATAGCTTCACAAGGAGAATCTTTTTCCGACGATTTTAAGGAGAACATTATTATATTCAACCAAAAAACAACAATTTGTCTGTTTGTGGTAAATTTCTTGCCGGTTATTACCCTGCCTTATGTTTATATAATAAACTTGCTGTTGGTAACCGTATCATTCAGGCGAGAAACTCTCTCCATGTAAATGGGGCTTAAACATCCTTTCCTTATATACTTTTTTTTTAAATACACAACACCATAGGTTTAACAAGTATATATAAACTCACCAAAAATATATATTTGTTTGAAGTAACTAGCCGTTTGAACTAACCAAACTGTGACTACTTGATATATAATATATTAATTCAAGTAACTTATTCCTTATATTAATAATCTCAAACATATAATACATATTAATAATCTAAAATACAACATATAATCTGATTTCAGCATGGACCCAGACCCGACGATTCGTCACACTTTCTGGACAACAGTTGTTGGGAACTATTTCAGCTGGCTCGCTTCGTGCTCAGTAAATCAAGCGATGGTTCAAAGATGTCTGGCTCTATCCTCATTGAGAAGAGCGCGCATGTATATTTAATTATATTACAACTATCACAAATGAATTGGCTACACCTATGCTGGGTTCAATACGCCATTGGTGACATTGTAAACATAAAATAAATAAAGAAAAGGAGGAGGAAGCCGACACGAAACGTATCAAATAGCGTCTCTAGCGGCTCCTCCTCAAAATC
>JAOSYY010001074.1:0-20907 GCA_025727935.1 Hebomoia glaucippe
TTATTCTTTTGAAAATTGAAAATATTCGTTATTCTAATAATTTACTTTATTTATTTAGGCAACTCAGAGTCATAAAGTAAGTTAGGTACAACCGTATTAATTGATATCTTATTTTGAAAAAAAATTGACGAAAAATGACGTATCTATTAGAATAATTTCAACTTCGTATCGAGAAAAAACATACCTATATACTCCCATTTTAAAAAAGAATATGAATGAAACATATGAAAAACACAATACTAAGATCCGAACATCGCGGTGTTTTAAAACAGACTCCGTCTGAATTGCTAACAGCCCGAGTTTTGATTTCTTTAGTTAAACGATGCGACACAAATATACCAATTAATTCTTCTTATGACAATTTTAACCGCAAACAGGGCAGGGTTGACTTGCTTGTAGGACCCCATGTATAGGGGCCCCGTGGTAAATAAATTACATCTCGTTTATTTTCAACCTTTTCTTCAAAAATAACATATTCTAGGATATATAGAAACAGTAGTCTTAATTTAAAACTCGATATGCTGGCCGTTAAGAGATTAAATTCCAGACTGGATTAAAATATGTGATCAATATATTATAGATATTACCTAACTTTGGTTTTGTAGATTACAATTTTCAAATAAATAGTAAATCATTATTGAAGTAATTTTACTTTTGTTGACATAATATTGTTTTTTCATCTGGATGGCATTGTGTTCTAAATACATTTAAACAAATAACATTAGCTATTTGAAATATAGTAAGTTCTTTTCAATAAATCTAGACTCAGTATAACTTGGTTAAATTAAATACCGTAAAAATGCTAAAGGCAACTATAGGAAATTAGCTATTTTTCTACTGATATGTTTTGCATAACAATTAAGACGCTTGCAAGGTTTCCGAGGAAGACAATTAGCAAGATAAACACAAATGGATACTAATTAATAAAGCATTCGTGCCATCTAAACAATTTGACCCACTGTATCCCGGACAATAAATACATTCGTTTACTGGTGCTAGGTCAATGTCTTCATTTTATTGTCGTTCGATTGTCCTACAAAAACATAGAACTTCTATAAATAGTGGATTTGATATATTATACAATTTGAATAGTCTTTGAAATAATTATTGGGTAAATAGAATGCTATTTAAGTACATAAGGAAAACTTCTTCTGAAGACTTATTTAGATCTACATTCGAATCTGACCCTCCCCTCCCTTTTTGAAATTCTGTATTCCTGTATATGTCCGGTCACTGCTATCGAACATAAGCTCGTAGATATTCAATTTCTTAAAATATATATTTATGATTAAATAACTTTTATCTGTTTTTACAATATTTAATATTTCCACTACATTCTTGTTGTTAACATTTTAGATTCTTTAGTACCTGTCATATTGTCGTACTGCTGCTGTCACTGTCAGCTTAGAAAAGCTCAACGTGAACAACTAAATTTCGTCAGAATTTCTAAGTTTTAATTACTTAAAAATTTCACAAAATTACACTTCAAGGTTGGTTTATTATACTATAGTCATGTAAATCTATTGTTATTTGTAAAAATCAAGATTTAATGAATGGATGTGAGGTTATAATATTTACCAATTTTCAGATGCCCCTAACGTGTAGATTTTATCAGGAAAAGTATCCAGAAGTAGAAGATGTAGTGATGGTAAATGTCCGATCCATCGCTGAGATGGGCGCGTACGTACATCTCCTTGAATACAACAATATTGAGGGCATGATCTTGCTTTCTGAGTTGTCGAGGCGTCGAATTCGTTCTATCAACAAACTTATTCGTGTTGGCAAAACTGAACCCGTAGTGGTTATCAGAGTTGATAAAGAAAAAGGTATTTTAATGTTACTAATATGATCATTAAGTTGAAATTACTTATCCACTTTAAACTATTAAATATATGGCGGTGTTTTTTGATACTGTTTCATGAATAAGGCGTAAATATTCCATATATATTTATTTACTGTAACTTTTACATTTTTTTTTCTATAATTCACTTTATATAATGTATTTACTGCTAAAACAAACTTAAAAAAAAATATCCAGCAAATGATTGTCATAAAATTTTATAATTTAGGATACATAGATTTATCAAAACGTCGTGTATCTGGTGAGGATATTGATAAATGTACAGAGAGATATGCAAAGGCAAAAGCTGTCAACTCCATTCTGAGACATGTTGCTGAATTATTACATTACGAAAACTCAACACAGTTAGAAGAGCTCTATAAGAGAACTGCGTGGTTGTTTGAAGAGAAGTATAAGAAGAAGGCTTCAGCTTACGATTTTTTCAAGCAGGCAGCAGTGTGAGTATTTATTAATATAATGTCTATGTTTAGGCCCCATAGATTTCGGTGTCTATTCATTAATTTACATTATCAAACAATATTTGAAACAATCTTTTAACTTTTTTCCCTGGTATTGCAACATTAACATCTTAATAAAATGTATGTACTAGTCGGCCACAAAATTGTATATTGTGTTAGATCTTAAAACATCATTGCTGGTAGATTCCAACTAAATAAATTGCCTTGTAATAATCAGCCTTAAAATGCTTATATTATGAATTTTGTAAATCTTTCATGTTACAGAGACCCGTCAGTGCTAAATGAATGTGGTCTTGATGAAAATACTAAAGAAGTCCTGTTGGCTAATATCAAGAGGAAATTAACTTCTCAAGCAGTTAAAATAAGAGCTGATATTGAGTGTGCATGCTATGGTTATGAGGGAATTGATGCTGTTAAAGCTGCTTTAAAAGCTGGTCTTACTTTGTCAACTGCAGAGATGCCAATCAAGATAAATCTCATTGCCCCACCATTATATGGTAAGTATTATGTGATAGACTTATTTGTCTATAAGTATGAACTGTACTAAGTGGCGCATATCCATCTTTCTCTTTCAACATGTTTATATTAATTTGCTATTTACATTCCAATTGTACATCTATAGTAATATCATTATAGTTATGATCATTAAAGTGATACTTAGGCTATTAGGGTACTTGTGGGGTCTAATTTATATATTTTTACAAAATATTTCAGTAATGACAACATCAACGCCAGAGAAAGCCGATGGTCTCAAAGCATTACAAGATGCAATTGATAAAATAAATGAAACAATCACAACATCTGGTGGTGTCTTCAACATACAGATGGCGGTGGGTAGACTTAAAAATATAGATGTCAATTCTCATTTATTGTTTTTTAGATAATAGTATAAAATGTTGCTGTGAAACAATAAAATACATATTTATTTTTTGAATCTTTAAATATTCTAAATGAATTTAATCGAATTTTAAAATTATTTGATTACTTAACTAACTTAGGCATAGAAGGCTAATCACCTAATTGCCGTACTAGGAATATATAAATATTCAAAACTATATGTTACATACAGCCTAAAGTGGTAACAGCGACAGATGAGGCGGAGCTTGCGCGGCAAATGGAACGCGCGGAGGCAGAAAACGCAGAAGTGGCTGGTGACTCTGCTGAGGAGGACGAAGATCAAGGTACAGTGAAATTGCTATTTTAACTTTATAATTACTCATTGTAAGACTTTTACAATGACGAATACAGATTTATGAAGTAATGTAAGAATAAGTTCAATAAAACACCAATGGATATATAAACATTGAGGAGTTGACTGAATAGAACTTAGTTCTTTTCTGAGTTTCTTCGCCACGCAGTTTTTGCATCTTTTAAGTTTTATTTATTATTATTGTAGTATTTCCATACAATTAAGCTAACTTTACAAACTCCTAAATGTATGATTGTTTAATTCATATACGACATTTTTCTGTAAAAAATGTTCTTTATAGATTTTTCTTTTTATTTTCCTTATCAGGTATGGGCGACGCGGGCGCAGATGATGAGCCCCAACAGAACGGCGCGTCAGACGACGAAGATGATAACTGAGCTTCATTTACCCGTTGTATACATTGTATTACATATTCAATATACTACATTTTTATATTACTGGTTTTTTATTTCAACTAGTTTAACTTTCGAAATTACCTATCAAAACTAAACTTCTGCTGGCAAATATATTTTTATACCAGTGAATACTTAAAAATATTAGGCTTCGTAGTGTTTGGTATGGTAAAAACCTCTGTTTTTTAATTATTTTTCAATTTCATATCTGGTTTGCAGAGATTTTTCTTCTAATTCAATCTAGTTTAAAAATAAACAAGAAAATATAACATCATTTATTTATGTCAAATATTACAAACATCAATTGAAAGTAAAACTATATAACTATTATATTTACAGATAAAAATCGTACTGGCAGTCCAAGACATGAATCATTTTTAATCTATCTCAACTTCAACATCAAACTTATAATAAAACACTAAATATTAATATTGCACTATTATAATAAAGTAACAATTTTTAAGCTTTTCTTCCATTTATCGTTGTCAGTTTACTTCTGTGAATTTTGTCAAAGAAGAGTAGTCCAGCTGCTTTCTCTATTGTTTCAGGGGGTACCTTTAATTTCATTATAAGTTTTAATTAAAGTGCTAATTCACTTTGCATATAGTACTTTTTGTGTCAATAGACTGATTTCCAGAAATATTATGATAATATTTAGAAAAGATTTCAAAAAGACAGAAACTAACTATTAATACAATCATATGTCTTGTTCATTAATGTCCGATTAAACAAAATAATCAAACTAGAAATCTGTCACAACTACTTTGCTACAATGGAGCTAGAAATAAGAATAATTATAAGTGTCTTTTCTTGTATAACAATTAAAAATGAATATTGAAGGTCTTAAAAAATAGTTACTACAGGCTAAATAGGCTCTGATTGCACATCAATTGTATCACTAAATGAATCCTCTCACCATATAAGAAGACACAGGTGTTTCATCAGGTAACCTCTGGTTGGGCATTACATAGGACTCCATATGAAGACTCCCATCACCAGCTTCACACACCACAACTTTGTAAAAATGAGTTGGTACAGCTACAGTATTAGCACCAATCACTTGATATTTGACATAGGATTTGCCATCTGCTTCCTTCCTGTAAAAACAATTGTTTACTGTTGGAGAGAAACCAAATATAATAAATAAGTTGTTAATACATCATATATGTATTTATATAAAAAGAAAAAAAAAATCTGCAAGTTAATCTTCAAAATTAATTTTGTGTAATCACTAGTCTTATTTTCTAGTCTGTTACTTCTAAATAGCTAAAAAACACCAATATAATATGCATATTATTTGGAATAATATTACCTTGGCAAATATAGTGGTCCAGTACAACAATATACATTGTCATACAATTTAGTAAGTTTCCTTACATGTTTCTCCAGTCGGTTCCATGAATCTCTGTTAAAACCTTGCCCAACCTACAATAACAATTTTAAGAGTTATAAAATTATATGTAATATTAGTAATTTGTATAAAATACCAATATTATGTATAATACTGAGGACTAGGAGTGATATTGACTTTGATCATTCATCACTAGGTGTTCAATAATGTAAGCAATACAATTAATTGAGAATTAATAGTTCATAATTTTAGATATGAATGTTTAACCCAATAAAACCATTAATTTTTCAAAGATGTATTAGCCTACAAATTATAAAACCGGGCATTAAACAGTTTTCTGAGTCTTATTACAATATTAGCCTGGCATAATCCTTCAATATTTTACTATAAAAGTTACCTGTGGAGCCATATTAGTAAGATAGAATGTTTGATCTACATGCTGTTGGGCTAGGCGATGATTACCAGCTGCTGCCATGTGTCCTCGGTCAAATCCAGATCCTTTGTAATCTGTATTCTGGGATCTGAAAGTTAATACATATAAATGATATAAAGAAAATTAAGTGAGAATGTCCATTGACTAATCAATAAAATATAAATAGCAACTTATATACACTAAATCTAACCTAAAGAAAGGATGGATACTTTCGTCTGGTTTAAAATCACATTTACTTCTGTCCACTGCGTCATTTTTTGTGATATGGTCTTTAGTTATGTGTTCGAAAACCCAATGTGGTACTCTCGTGCGTCGATCATATGATAGAACGAAATCATCGTAGGAACGAACGTTATCTAGTCCAGGGAAACCATATTTCATTATTTGCGATACCTAAAAATTTTAAAACACCATCACTGGAATAAGCTGCTCATAGTAAGAAATTTGTATAAAAAGCAAGAGTTTTAGCAATATAAGAAAAGTACGAGGAATGATGTTTCAAGCTTCATGAGATCATAATGCTTGTTTACGTCTTATTTTTTATCAACTATTTCACAATGGCTTTGAGAGTCATTAGTTAAACTCACCCTGTCTTTGCTACCACCACTCTCTGCATACGGAGTTGCAGCAGAAACAGTTCCAAATATTGGCAGTGCCGGTAAACTTGTTATTGTTTTGCCATTTACTATTATGGTTTCATCTTTCTTTATGTGTTCTTTTTGCCCTATTAAATAACCAGTAAGTCCCACTGCGCCAAGCTGCGCTAAATATCGAAGCCGTTTTGATATCATTTATATATTATTCTTCAATTATTATGTAATTATAGAGTTAAACCGGTTAATAAAGTAAATTTTAGGTTACGGATAGTTGACACTCACCATTGACAGTTGACAACTTGACAGCATTTAAAAGCTGTTATTGATTGTAATTTCTGATTGTCACGTTATAACATCATTTTATATAGAGTGATTTACTAAATCATATACTTAGATAATATAAACTTTACATTTACATAAGCCTTTAATACTCACGTAGAAAATAATAGTTACACTAAAATAAATATGTTTCCGAATCAGTCTAAGTGACATTCACTATGGTAGAAAATTAGAAATTGACATTCAAGTTTTATAATCAAAAGAATTGTAAATAAGGAATTGTAATTGTTTTAAATTATAGACATTATTTAATAAAAGTGAATATTTAAACAATATATTTTAATCAATGTAGTCAGAATTTCAACTCGAACACAAGAATATTAAAACTATAATTATGAAAAAATTACTTATCGGAAGATTATTTTCTGTAACAATATCTAAATATCGTTACAGTACCGCTGCTAAATCTCTTACTTCTATTCAAATTAATAACAAAGAATACACTACTGATGATTATACAAATGTAACGCCAAAGATTTTAAGTTATATGAATAAAAATTTACACCTTCGAAATGGCCATCCCTTATTCCTCGTGCGACAGCGTATAGTGAACTATTTTTATTCATCATTTACACATAGCGGTAATCCCTCATTTAGTGTATATGATAACTTATCACCTGTTGTTTCTACTAAACAAAATTTTGATGATCTATTAATACCAATAGACCATGTTAGTAGAGCTAAATCTGACTGTTATTATATAAACAATTATGTCCTCTTACGAGCGCATATGACAGCTCATCAGAGTGAGCTTCTTAGATCGGGGCTGGATAATTTTCTTATGATTGGAGACGTCTACAGGAGAGATGAAATTGACTCTACACATTTTCCAGTCTTTCATCAGGTAAACTACTAGCAAATCCGCACTCATAATGTACTTGTTTCAATAAGCATTAATACAGATAAATATTGACCTTATAATTTTGCCACACCATAAACTGGGTCACACTACATAAGAATTTAATGAATTACAATTATATGGAGTTATAACCAAATTTATGGGATTTGATTGCTGCTATTATAAAAATAAATGTCAAAGACTATGTGAATTCATATAATTTTGTACAATATATAATCTAATATTCCAGGTAGATGCTGTAAGATCTCAAAGAAAGGAGCAGTTATTTGAAAATCATCCTGATCTTGAAATATTTGAAAAACCATTCATGGAAAATCCACAATCATTCAAAAATTCAATTAAAGATCCAATAAAACAGAGCTGCCATACATTAGAAGCTACAAAATTAATGGAAAATCAATTAAAGACACATCTACTTGGACTAGTTAAAGTTTTGTTTGGGGATGATATTAAACACAGATGGGTGGAAGCTTACTTTCCATTTACCCATCCATCTTGGGAGATGGAGATTTTCTATGAAAACAAATGGATGGAAGTATTAGGATGTGGTATAGTCAGGAATGAAATTCTGTCAAATGCTGGTCCTAACAACAGTATTGCTTATGCTTTCGGTCTTGGTTTAGAACGGCTTGCTATGGCACTGTATAAAATACCAGATATACGTCTAATGTGGAGCAATGATTCTGGTTTCTTGAGGCAATTTGATGAGAAGGACATAAATGCAAAAATTACTTATAAGCCTGTGTCTGTTTATCCTCAATGTACAAATGATTTATCATTCTGGCTTCCTTCAAATTACACAGTAGATACGTTTATGAGCAATGATTTTTATGATTTAGTAAGAGATGTTGGTGGTGATATTATTGAACAGGCAAGTAAACTTTTCTTTGATGAGCATTGGACCATTTAAGAATGTACTTAAATCTGGAAGCACAAGTTTTTACTTAAGTTTCGAAATAGAAATAACAATTACATTCAAATTATATGCAATTAATTGGTTTCAGGTGATATTGAAGGACAAATTTGTGCACCCCAAGACACAGAAGCACAGTCTCTGCTACAGTATTGTATATAGACATTTAGAAAGAACATTAACACAAGCAGAAGTCAACAATGTACATAAAGACATTGAGAAGGCAGCGGTTCAGTCCTTTGGAGTTGTTATTAGATAAATAAAAGTTGGTTTGCAGTTTTTGAGATTTAATTATTTATGTAATACATGAAAATTAAGTGAAAAAAAATAAAGGAAAGAAAACCACTTTTCCTCATGCAAGTAAAGGGTGGATAACACACTTTGAACCGAGCCTGCAATTCTGTACGCGCAGAATAGTTAAAGAAAATTCATAAAATAAAATCTGGCAATGTAAATCTCGTCAAAATCGGATATATATGAAGTTCAATACTTCTTAGTATTCATAGTTAACTTGGAACAAACAGACAAATGTTAAAAAAATATTTTGGGATATCTACCGTGCATGTTTTATTAATATGCATTTAGTAAAACATGTGTTAATGAAAGATTCTGATATACTAAAATATTTATTAATATAAATTAAAAAACATTTTCTTTTAATTACACTATGTACTTAAATACATATTTTATACATGTAAATGCTGTCTAAAACGGACACAAATAAGGAACTACATGTCAACTCACAAGTTTTGATGATGCAACATTTTCAGTTTTGCATGAAGCTGCAGGTCAAATCACTTGAAAATATGAATTAAAAATATTTTAGTTACTAAAATGAATGTAGGGGTAAAAGTCTATACATCAAATTTTGTGGGTTCACGTGTTTATTATCTAGGTCCAAACAATATTATATTATGAAAAACTTTACAATCGCTTTTTAAAAGAAATGCAAAACTACAAAAATAAAAAAACAGATATATGAAGTTCAATACTTCTTAGTATTTATAAATATATAGTTTCTTCGGAACGTACATACAAATAAACTATTATTAAGGGTATAAATTAGGAATAAATTTCATTCCTATTTATAAAATACGATGAATATTCTAATATCACAGCCTCACAGGATATACTATTTTGTCCTATATAATTAAATGTAAGTTCATCTGTATCAATTCAAATGTGGTATTAAATATATTTTCTTAAAATTTTATTGTTTGACTATTTTGTAGCGATAATTCTTTCTATGAAAGTCTTTACAGTGTGCAATGTCTTTTTATAAGAAAGAATTGTTAAAAACAAAATTATCTTCAGTTGATGAACTGAAATGTTAAATAATTGAATAAATAAAACTTTTTGTTCCTCCGGTTCTATAAATTCCACGAATGCTGATTAAACACCTAAAATGCAATCATTATTTTCGGTATTTTCTGGACCTTCAAGATTTGAATATCCTTTTTCAAATATCAATGTATCCTCAAATTCTACTATTGCAGGTGGTTTTAATGGCGGATCGATATTTTTGATAGTGTCACTATCTATAGGTTTGATTTTAATTTCGGCCAGGTTCTCTGTTCTCTCCTTACGTTTAATTTTTTTCGCTAAAGGTTCGTTATCGGAATCATCCGAAGAAGAATCATAGAGATTTACAATAGCAGCTAGCGGTTCCAATTCTGTGACAACCAAAGGATTCAAAGATTTTTTCTTCATTTTACTCAAATTCTGCTTCCTTCGATTAATATTAACGATCTTCATCATTTTCTTTCTTTCCAATTTCCGTAACAAATTATCACTACCAACATAATGTGGTTTCATTTCCAAGTCTTTAATAAGCGTTTGATCTAGAATAGAACAATGCGTTGCTCGGAATAATTTTAAAGGTTTTGCATCGTTTGAGGTACCACCGGCATGTTTATTAACATTTACTTTTTTATTAAAATTAGGGGCACAGGATTCAATAACTAAACTTTCATCTTCATTATCATCAGCTGTTAAATCGATCAATTCAGAGTCAGCGTTACTATGAATTTCAGGTAAAGTTTTGTATGTTTTTCCATTCTTTTTCATAATTAATCTCAGTCGAGAGATTTGACCTGTTGTAACGTCCAATTTATAGAAAGAAGCTTTTTGATTGAAAGCATATTTAAGGTCATCGTAGGTTGTAACTATACTAAGATCTGGTCGGCGAGTTAAGGCTGCTAGAGCAATAGGAGTATTGAATAATTTGAGTATATCAGGATGCATTTGTCTTACAGAATCATCACTATTCTCCTTTATTTCGCATTGTGTAAATGGTGCATTCGTGGAAGGACCGGGCGAATCAGATGATTTTGCGTCTTCCTCTGATATACCGGACATTTCCATCAAATCTGATAAAATTGTTTTGCGGGATTTATTCTCTTTGTTTTGCGTATTATGCACATCAGATGAATTTTGTTCGGAATTTGATAACTCTGAAACAATACTTTTATTTTCAGTGGGATTAACTTCGATACTGTCAGAATTTTTATAAGTTTCATTTAAATTGATATTCATATCTCCCGCGATATTTGTATTGCTTGTTTTGGCTTCAATGACGGTTTCATTGTTTTCCACTCGATTATCCGATTCTAATTGTGTTTCAAATTCCAATTGTTTTTCAAATTGTAATTTTTCGTTCGTTTCTAATTCTTTATAAGTTTCCATTTGCTTGTCGGTTTCTAGTTTTTCAATAGTTCCCGTTTGACTTTTAATTTCTATTTGATTATCTTTACTTTGCGAGTTTATATTTACTTCTTCATCGTCTATAACGATGGGTCTATTGTCTTCAGTATTTATAAAGTTATTTGTTCGTATACCTAAGAGTTTTTGTAAAGTCAGTATAACAGATTGTAAATGCGATAACTGGCCCGAATCAAGTGCAATACCCGGTTCAATAGATAGCGCCAGCTCATTGTTTGGTAGTAATACAAAATGCACACCTTTAGGTAAAGATATCTGCGGGGGATCTATCGACATGCGTGGTGATAAAGGATTTTTAACTGTGCTGAGTAAAATTTTATTCTCACCGATAAAAATAATTTCTGGAGAGAAAGGTTTTGGTTTCTTTATTTTCACTGGAATTGAAGAATCTATTAGACCTTCTTCTGAAGATGAATGTAGACCATCTGGTTTAAGCTGAGATGTATCATAGAATGCAGCATCCGAAACAGAATAATTTAACACAATCTCACCATCCGGTGTTAATTTGGCCCTAATAGACCTCTTTGGTCGCCCAATTTTTGCTTTAGCAATTATGGCGCCTTTAGGTCTAGGAATGACGAGTTTTGATTCTTTAATGAAATTTTTCGTTGGTAACCGTGAGTTACTTTTTTGCTCTCTACTGTTAACATACATATCCTTGTTAGTTATGACAACTTCATTTGCTCCCACAGCTGGAATGTGATATGGGATATTTGAAAAATTTTCAGTCTCTAGTTCATTGCATTCTAACTCCAAACTTGATTCTCTTGTTATGTTTTTAATATCATCTGTATCAACCATACTTGGTTGATTTTCAGTTATATCGATTGTTTCGGAATTTTGTGGTTTAGTGTTCATATTATGTGTATCGGACCTAGGAAGCTGGCAGGTACCAACCACTACTCTCTCAGAATAGACACGGGGCGTTTTACTTCTTACCACACAATGTGGCACAATAACTTTAGTTGTTTCACCATTTACAATAATTGAAGCTTTTTCCGGATCACGTTGTAGGGTTTCGTCCTGTCCCACTTTAACAACAGAAACTGCCTTGGGTTTAGTCACATCATTATTTTCGTCATCTGACAAAACTATTGTGGGACTCTGTGCTTGTGTCCTTTTTTTTGTATGTTGTTTAATTTTTTTAATAAGTTTATCTCTACAACAACAATTACAAAAAGGCTTTTTACAAGGATGAGGCTTTTTAAGATTTGGGTGCCAGCATTTCCTAAGAGCCCAACAACAATAAACTTTATTTTTTGATTTAGTTTCTGTAACTTTATCCTCAAAATTTAAATAAGGGGATTTACAATCATCAATTTCACTTTTTTGTTTAGGTTTCGGTGTTTCTATTTGCCCTTTAATGTCCTGTAATGGTTTAGAGCGTTTACCTTTTTTCAACTTCCGTTTTTTTTTCTCTGTGTTATTATCTTCTCCAGAAAATAATAACAACATTTTATCAAATGTATCGGAAGCCAGGAGAGACTCTTCATCTCTTAATTTTAAAGGCTTCATAAGCCATGGTACGTCAGTGTATGATCTACTAATCTTAGGATTAGGAGCCTTATATCTTTTTTCAGTAACATTTTTTACTCTGTTACGAACTTTATCTGTACCATTCTTTTCGAAGATATCTTTATTGCTTGCAACAATAGTTTTATCTAATGATATACCAATATTGGGAACATCGCTGTTATCACAAACATTACTATGTTGTATAGAAATATTTAATTTAGTGTTAATTTTATCCAATTCCTGCATTGCATACTTACTTTTTTCGGATGAATTAACGTTTATAATTTTAGAGGTCCCCGCTACCGATGGTAAAGGAGCTGTGATTTGCAAAGGAGCAACTTCAGCTGTTTGCAATTGTTGATTAAGGCGTCGTATTTCAGTTATATTTGGTAAATGTATAACTTTATTTCTCTCACATTGTATTGGACTATTATTGGAAGTAATAACGCTATTATCTGAGGTAACAATTTGACACGAAGCCTTTGTTGTAATTGATTCCTGTTCTACTACTGCATTTGACGATACCGTGGCTTTATTGGCACTTTTATTAACACCATTTAAATATAAAGTTTTATCAGACAATTTATTTTCAAATGATTTATGAAGATCAATTGTTAAAGGCTTGCATTCTTTAAGATATTGACGATTTATTTCGTAGCTTAAAAATCCTGCCGTCAATCTCTTCAACCGTATGTTGAAATCAGGATTTCGACACAATAATATGGGGCTATAATTAGTAACATGAGGTTTTTTTAACATCCAATTATCGATATGAACTCTGTTTTTTATTGTTCTTAATGGTATATCATCATCACTAGATTCAGTGTCTTTGTTGGATTCCGCTATGGCTTGAATGATAGAATTTTCATGAAATTCATTTGTTTGATTTGATTGGTCCAATAGAGAGTTCTCTTCTTTTATAACAATATTTTCTTGTCTAATCGGAGTACTTGCTTCTTTTGATGATGTACCATAGTGGTTACACGAATTATATTCTTTATGTGAAAAGTTGTTTATGGGGTTGCTTTCGAGAAAAGCGCGTTCTATGACACTTTTATCTTTTACTTGATGGAAATGTAAAAATTTGAACACATCCATATCATCCAATTTTTTTGTGCAAACCATTGGTACCATAATGAGTTTTTCATCTATTTCATTGTGTTCATCACATTCCTTTTCTTCTTCGACTGTAAGAATACCTGCAATTTAAAAATATACAGTATTAACTAATTCTAATAGTAACTTTATACCTATCTTTTTATTATGGCATACTAAAGTAAATGTGTATATATTCTTTACGAATCTTAAACATTAAAAAATATTACCTTGGTTCTAATAGGGGTGACTTTCTTAGCACTAGGGTAACAATTTTTTATCGTCTATCCTCAAAATCATATGAACGTCGATTTTTTTAATCGAAAGTGACGAAAATCTTACGTATTATTCGCTACAATATTGTCTTATTCTAAGTCTAAGTCAATTGTTCTTAATGTTTGGTCATATTTATTTCACTCTAGCCAACATTAAAAATTATTAAAAATTGTGGTCAAGTTTGTCACATACCTTCAACCTTAGTGCACCTTTCGTCATCATCGTCTACAACAATTCCATCGTCTACAAATTGTATATCGCTTGGAAATTCTTCGAAATTCCCCAATAACTCTTTATCGCTTGTTAGATTTTCATTTGTAACATTAGTTACGAATTCAATTTGCGAATTATTTAAAAAATCATGTCCTAATGATATGCTACAATCTCTTTTAAGTGGTAATTCTTTGGCTTTTTGGCCCAAAATAGATTCGATTTTGTTTTTTGTTGTTGCAGATTGACAAATCTTACCAAAACTTGTAACATTTTTTATTTCGGGTAAAGTATCAAAATTATTTTCGTCGTGACATGTCTCCGGATCTTCTTCGTAATTATTTGTTGGTTTAAAATCATCTGCTATTCTACTTTTGATAACTTTTGGCACTTTTAAACTAGACTTTACCGACATATTGGAAATACCGACATATTCCAAAGGACTTTCTTTTACTAGTCGAGTAGATTGATTATCTGTTAATGGCATACTAACACGAGATAAATTATTAAAATCTTTATCATTTGTTTTACTTTTAAAGACATTTGGACTTGTATTATCCGTACTTAATACCTCTTTGTCTTTGTTACAATTACCCTCTAAAACTTCTTTATTTTCCGACGCTATTTGGGTTTCCGTAACGATTAAATCCTCTGCAGGCATATTTGCACAAGAATTGGTATTTTTACAGTCTATAATCAAAGGCGGAATATCTTCATTGTTGCCAAACGGTGTTTCACAGGGGATATTTGTTTTTTCTAATATGTCTAGTTCATCGTTAATTTCAATTAGATCATCAGCTTCAGGTTCTTCCTTTATTCTGACATGTGGAACATCATCTTGTGCATAATTTTCGTAAACATTGACATCATTCGAATCGGAATCGCCTTCTAGAGAAATAGTTTCAACTTCTTGTTCAATAAGTTCAAGTTCTGGTCCAGTATCTAAAAATAGGCAAGACGTTAAAATGTATTTAAAACATTTCAATTATTATTTATTTCCATAGCACAATGATCGACCGTAAATGGTACGAAAATCTTTATGGCACAATAGCATCGCTAATTTAAACTAAGAATCATTGAAAATTATGAATAGGTCTAAATTAATTGCATCTTACCTTTCTTCCCTTTTCTTAGCGACTGGATTCGTTTGTCCTAAAAAAATATGAGAATATACTATACAATGCTAATTCTCTATTTTCGTCTGCAATAAAAATAATACAGCTTCTCATTGATAGCGCGGGACTGACAACTACCAATAAAAAGGAAAGTTCTAACAATATCAGTTATAATTTTGTTGAGAATAATGTGAACTGAGCTTTATCAAATAGAAATATCGGGCCTTTGGAATCGCTAGTTTATCTTTATTAAATAAATTTGTCAGGCAACCTCTATTTATCGACGTTTCTTAAGACAACCAAATATTTTTGTTAAAAATTGCTTCAAGAAGAACTTCTAAAATTTTCATACAAATTATAATTTGTAATAATAATATAAATAATGCATAATTTGTTTAAATATATTTAAAAAGGACATAAAAATGTGTTATACTTACAAATTCATGGGCCAATATGACTTTACCCGTTGCTATTAAGTCGTTCCAGCTAGGAAACGATTTTAATACTACATGTCTATATCTGAAAAAGTAATAATCTTTTAAGACTATCGGCATCCCTAACAAATATTGTAACAAGGAATATCTTAAAAGAAATTTAATAGGGTGTTTTTTTCCTTTTTCTCAATGATAAATCAAACTGATCTTATCGTAAAATAATGATAAAAATTTAATTTACTTACTTTCTAACCATATTTACTTGGAGCGCCGTCGGTTTATACTTCATAGCTTTATGTAGTAAAAGAGAGCTGCCTCGGTAGCTCATCCAAAAATTATAAAACTTCTTTCGAGCGACCTCCTTCATTTGATACCAACGACGCTGAAGCATCATCGGTGAACATTTGCAGCCCCTAAATGAGGCATTTAAATATTACTGGCTGGTTCTCGAGTCGTTTACAAAAACTTTTTTTATTTCTAAATTTATTTTTCAAGCTAGCAACATTAAAACCCACCAATTCCTTAAAAATACATTAATGCTCTATATGCACAAATTAATACTATATAATACACATATTTATTATTATTTTTTCTGTATTATAAACAAATGTCCAAGATATTGACAATCATTCATTTTGTTTTATTTTATTAAAAAAAATTGTGAATAGTTTTACCACATGGTTGTCCTTTATTATAACTATGGGAATAAGACAGCATGTTTCTTACACTTTCCTATCTAAATCGCTGAACTGATATTGATGAATTTGATACAACTATAGAAAAGAGTGAAGTGGCACTTATTAAAAATATATGATATTTTGTTCATACGCCTTATTGTACTCTCGGGTTAGATGCAACCAAGCGTCAATCAACCGTGTGCCTTCCAAGTTTTCAATATCGTGTTCTACTACGAGAAATAAAAGCTCTATCAATGGTTCAGGTTCCTCACCACTCTCCTCCCATAAATCCTGAAATTATATTAGCAATTATAATATCTTATTTTACCAATACACAAAACAGGAACTTAGTGATTGGAAAGCATGAAAGCAATATTCAAAAACTTAATTTTTTAACTAATGAACAAAAGGTAATAGTTTCAAATATATAGATCGATGCAATTCCTAATGGGCTCAAGATTTAAGATTCACTGGTTTGCTTATAACAGCCATAGAAACATACACATACATACAAACATTTTTAAAAGAATTGTCTACTAACCTGACCTATTACATCGACTTTCTCGTGAACTAAGACAAGGTCGAATAACAACCAATCTGTCACGGTTAATCTTGCGATAGCTGTTATGTTTTCTATCCTATCTTCAGCCGGTAACAGGCGCTTTAATTTCTTTAAAGTTACCGCCCTCATATGTTGCCTATAAATAGAAAATCTTAACGGATTAAATCTTTTGGACAAATTTTTAAATCACATTCAGTCGTATAATCGTTTGTAATTAAACTCCTACTAAACGGCTGGGCCAATTTTGAACAGATTTTTTTGTGTCTTCAAGTGGATTCGGGAAAGTTTAGAACTTAGATTTACGATTTGGTTCACTATATTATGTATGATGTCGAGACATCACTGCCCTTTAAAACAAACTGTATCTAATGATTTGTTTTTTTATCTAATACCTACGACTCCACGGACACATATACATAAAACTTCTATAAGAACTTCAAAAACGACAAATCAAATTTAATCTATTATACCGTAATAAATTCAATTGTAATTAACACGCCATTATAACAAAATTTAGATATCTTCGAGCTGATCTCGCAATGCCGATATATAAAGTTATTTTAATAGTTTTTACATACCAGAGTACTTTACAGTCGCACTTCGAGCTCTTACTCATTGTTTCCCACATGGTTTTCATCTCATTTTCATCAGCATTTTGGCTAGTTTTACTAGCGACCGCCCGAATAATTCTGCGCTTCAATTTTTCCACCTTCGCTTTATTCAATTTCTCTGCCTCCTCAGGCGTCGTTTCATTTTGCGCCTCCATCTTTAACTAAAAAAATATCTTTATTTATTCTAGACGATATTAAAGCTCGCTAAAGCTCTAAAATTTTTGTTACAAATTAGAAACGAGCGTTTAGTAATAAAAATAAATAGTTTGAAAATCATATTAAAATATCAACAATATAAGGGAACCCGGGCCCAGGCAATTTATCCGCTTAATATTAAGATATCGAAATGCTAAATAACAATAAAATCCGATTAGTATAGGTTGACTGACATCAGCGCGACTAATAAACTCTTCAGCTTTATAATATAAATATATATTTTTTAGGATAAAAAAAGGAGATAGAGTATCTAAACACCATATTAAAAATAAATAAGGTATAAGTTATTTTTAAGGGAAGTCGCAGGATTTGTAACGATACAAATTAAGAAAATCAGTTCCATGGTTTATGTCATAAATGTCATCTTCTTTCTATTCGAAAACCTGGGAGATGACGGATCAGCGTGTCCATACGGACACGCTGATCCGTCACTTAAAGAATAAGGCAGTTAGTTATACAACTAACTGCCTTATTCTTTAAGCACAGCGCTTTTTTCCGATTACTATAATAGCGGGTACAATATATCTATGGCATACATTCATTCTACATTCAGCGTTTGAATGTCTCCTTATTATTTTTTAATTGACTATGTCGAAGGCAAATCTTTATGTGCATCAACTGGAACAATATCTATTGTAGATTTTCTTTTCGCTGCCGACTCACTGAAGGCCTCGTTTAGTGAAAAAAATTCATTTTCACAGATATACACATAGTTTTTTCTTGATTTACTACACGGTTTGCCACTTCCGAAGAACTCCCAGCTTTGTTGTCATTAATGCTGTTTCGTCCTGAATACAATACTTTTTTCACCTTCCAAAGTTATTTACATATTGGCTCAGCCGTGACACACAGTTCGGTTACATTTTTAGCATGACGAAAGCTACAGTGTAGAAGGCGCATAGATAGTATTTCTTTTTTACAAAAAATATATGTAATTTTAATTATAAACGTGGTCAGGGAAACTTCCTCAAGAGTTTCTTGTGATTTACATTATCATTATATTTAATAGCGATTTTGTTATCGATCATTGACAGTCAAATTTAAAAAATGCATCATAGGAAAAAAGCTATGACTAATATGAGAGATATCTGTCCAAAAGCCAGAGTAGTGGAGCAAAAGAGAATGTCGGGTACACTGTAACACAACGCGATCAAAAAAGGTAGTGATATATTAAACTTTAATGTTAATACTGTCAACCGGGTACATCAAGCAAAAATATTATACATTGATAATTATATTACTATTAGTATATTAAAAATATCTAGCGTTATATTTCAGTTAATAACAACATTTGCGTCTGATCTTAGCTGTTGATGAATAGCAACTAAAATGTACATTTATAATACTCAGACTATTTTGTTCTATCACCTCGTATACGTCAGTTACGTTTTTTGACATCTTGTGATTATTTTATCTACTCGTTACATATGTTACGTTTTAGAATAAACCAATATACACACACACACACACACACACATATATATATATATATAAAATGAATGCACACACGTTTTTATCTGTCGAATCTATACATAATGTAATAAAGCTAAAATACGTTGTTTCAATCGAACGCGTTAATATCAGGAACTACTAATTCTAATTGAAAAATACTCTCAGTTTATTCAAAAAGTGTCAAAATCTATTCAAGTCAATTTGCTTTAAGACTGAATTCATTGCTAGACGTAAATCACCTCATTTCAAAATACAGATCTGGTTCATTGTGATACGTTTCGAAGATATGAATAAAAGAAAATTTACCCATATACATAAAGCAAGTGACGTTGCGAGGCGCTGCTAGTTTATATCAAAAATGTTGTGAACTTCGAAAAGTTCATTTAAGTTTTTATGTCGTTTCATAACGAAATTAGTGCAACATAAAGATTAAGGAAAGCCATTTAACGAACATATTCGAAATTATAAATTTTTAATAAACCTTTAATTTTTTTTTATTTGACCTCTTTAATTAATTCGGATTTATGTGACAATTATTTATTATTAAAAATAATATTACAAACCTAGAATCAAATCACAAAATGAACATTAAAAGCAATTGAAAGTCAAATAAGTACATAGAATTACTCAAGTTGTAATAAATTCTCAACTAACAAAATTAACAGACAACACATTATTATTCTTTTGATAAAATCGGTTAACGTATTACAGTACGTATGTCGTCGCCATTGTTGCGCGTTGTATACATTTGTTCAGAACATTGCTTACTGCCGAACGTGACGGTCGCTACGTCAGATAATATTTCTAAACCAGTTTGTTAAATAATAACTATCCTCGTCCGTAACGTATAACGAGTCGTATTATCGACGAATAAAAACATATAGATCCACTTTAAATCTATAAACATCACGTGACACAAATCATGCGTCCGTTCACGACTAACATTGGGATAAGAATGACTATTCAGAATAAAACATTTACCTAATACCAAAGTCGCAACAAAAGGTCAGTATCACGGTCACATTAAAATACACTGTTTTAACTCGATAAATTTATAATACCACTATTGTTAAATACAATACATGTTATTTCGTATTAACATCACACGGAGTCACAGACACGTTGAAGTTTGAAAACAAAATGGCGAGATTTCTACTTTGCAGTGCATAAGGGGCCTGCGCGTCTTAGCATCGTAGGTGCGAGAGAGATAGTGATATCCTTTCTACTCTTCTAACGCATCGATGAAACCTTGTTTAGATGGCTGCTGCCCTCTGTAATTCTGTATGTTTCACTTTACTTCATTTCTACTCTTCAATTCACGCACCACGGTCGTCCTTACACGGTTCAATAGGTTTTCGATTTTAAATCATATTAGAATAATGTATTGAGGACAAATATATTATTAAGTATTATTAGGTTATTAAGATAAGAGCCGCCTTGGGTAAAAAGTACATAATCTATTGTTTAGCTAAAAAGGTACGAGATACGGTAAATTATCAATTCACAACATTACTTTCGTATAAAATGTCAAATGAATGTCATTACCAATGTTTCTCGAAACTGTAATATATTTGAAAATGAATATATAGAATAATTATGAAGTGTGGAAAT
>JAOSYY010001092.1:0-12751 GCA_025727935.1 Hebomoia glaucippe
CATACAAGACAACTTTTTATTTCCGCAGAGGCAAATAAATTAATAATATTTTTTTTCAACAGATAGTATTCGTTGAAGTGAAGACGGATACAGACAAGTTATCAATAAAACAGCTGCAATGGTTGCACTATCTTCAAGATAATGATATTAATGTGGAAATCTGCTACGTAGGAACCAATACTACGCGTTGTAAAGCTAGAAGTACGTTAAATAGTGACATTTAAACACACACACACACACTTAAGGAAAACAAAGAAATTTTTCAGGGTCAAATCTATTAATTAACTACAACTGAGCGACTACAGTTGTCACTTGAGTTCAAAATGCAATGAAATTTAATACTATTATTCTTAATTTCATAAGCCTAATAAGAGTTTTAAACTAGTAAACCCTTAAGTCTGTTTTAAGAGGTTTTATGAACAAAACCGATGTTTAGTGTATAAACTTCTATCTATTAATTTTTATACATATTTTGATTTACCTATTCAGATGATTACCCCAAAAATTATATTCCAATATTAATGCATGCATTTGAAACGCACACTTTAAATTAATATTATTAGTTCAAATTTTTAAGGTCTTGTTCAGAAACATCTCTTAGCACAGACTTCATATCCCACTTCTGATTGTTGAGGATTTCAGAACATTCAAATAATATATATGCAATTTGATTTATATCATCAACTGCTTACTGGAATAATTATATTCTAAAATTTATGAATCTCATTGGATCGCAAACTTTTGTAATACTAGTTATTTCTAAGTATTGCAGTCTTATTCGGAAATATGATTATTATGCCACTGTTAATCACTTATTAGGGTTTATACTTTTTTCTACAAATATTAATTACGACAGAAGATAACAGATAGCCATTGCCTAGTGGTCGTCTCAAATGACAAATTCAAACGTTTAGTTGTAGTTATGAATCAAATTCGAGCCCCTCTTCATATTACGATTTGTTTGACATTTTTGGCACAATTTGACAGTGATATCTTAAATGGTATTTTTGATATATCACTCCCAAATTGTTTTGTTTGTGGTGATTACAAATAGGTTAAAAAATGTTTTAATCGGTATAGAAAGAGGCATTGATAGTTTTTAAGAGAGCAATTATGCATTTTAATTATGTAAATAATCTTTTTAATTGATTAAGAATTTATAAAGTTTTGTTTTACTATTATGACTAAGTGAAATATATAAAGAGGACATTTTTATTAATTTGAAACAGAAAATATACTAAGAATGCTGACTGTATTTATATTTAAAATATGTTTGAAGATTGTTGATCAGAGTTTTAAATTTAAAACTGAATATGTGTGTTTGGGCTGTGAAATTTTGAATAATCTATGTAAATTGACAGTCAGTCGTTCAAATCTTTTTGAAATTATACAGATGCCATGTTATTTATAAGAAGGAATGTTTATGTTAAGTTATGGATAATATCATACATAATATCTTATATACTTTAGATGTTTTATTTTTAGCCAACGCAGAAGTACTGGTGCTATAAGTTTCATGTCATTTGCATTACTTGAGTTCCATATATATGTATAAATGTCTATATAGTGTATTGTTGGTAAAAAAAAGTATAAACATTAGATAATAATATGGAAGTTAATGATAAACAACATTGTAACCATCAAACTTAGATGAACTGACTTTTTTACCAAATTAAAAATATATTAATAAAATAATCATAATAAAGCCTGTATATTAATATTTTTGGATTGACACGTTATTGTATTCTCATATTTTTTTTATGTTAAATACACTTTCATTAGTTTTAATTGATCGAGTTCGCATGATTTTATTTACAGTTATATTTGTGATATTGGCAAAAATATAGTCAAAGAAATTGTTTGAATTTTATTTTTAAAATATTATACGAAGGTTATATTTTTATTTTTCGTTTAATTTTGTAATTTTTAAAATTTGTTTATAGTGTAACCTTTTTGGTTTTGAAATGTTCTCTGACGATAAAAATGACATAGCTGACTTTGACCTGATTGAATTATCAAAAAATCTAGAATAATCTTTTAGATACGCGATATTGCGGTTTTTACTGTGTTGTGATATCTGAAGCGAAATGTTTTCAGTTTATTTGCCATTATTGGCAATGTCTACCGTATCTGCAATCTCTGTTATATACTTATATTGCAAAAGCAGAATCAGCAGGAGAAAGGGTTATGTCGACGTCAAAGAGAAACCGTGAATTTTTTTCATGATTAAATAAAAACACTGAAATGTAACAGATTATTTATTTTTTAGAAAATTTCATCATAACATGGTATGTACAGTTAAACAGTACACCTTAACAGGCACCAATTGTCAAAGGCCGATCACGAGTTAAAAATGCCTAGATGATACGAAAAGTATCTAATCTTTGGCAAGTGATGTCAAGGTCCGAAACAGCCGCGACATTGGCTTTTGATGGAATCGCAGTCTGTTCGGACCCTTAGAGGAATTCTCGCGACTGACCCCAACACAATAAACAATCTAATCAAATCCACTATTCTCTAACTTTCACCATCTTAACGAGTAACCGTTTCCAACAATTATTCAAATTGAGCATCATTAATAACTAAGCAATTCTCAGTCTACTTACTATA
This sequence comes from Hebomoia glaucippe, assembly GCA_025727935.1. Taxonomy (NCBI): domain Eukaryota; kingdom Metazoa; phylum Arthropoda; class Insecta; order Lepidoptera; family Pieridae; genus Hebomoia; species Hebomoia glaucippe. The sequence goes on from JAOSYY010001092.1 coordinate 2,611, forward strand.
CACCTATAGGCATAATAAGAGTCTAATGTAGGAAAAATATAACTAAAAGTTAACTCACAATCGACCAACGGAATCGGTAACTCCAATAGTTTCAAATTATTCATTTAGAGTAGAACTGTGTGCAATTTTACTCCCAATGTTTTAGTTCTTAAATAATATCATGAAACAATCAGACTTTCTTATATAATATATCATTCGTAAATGTTTTATGATAATTCTTTAGGTAATTCTTATCATTAAATGACCTCGAGATAAGAAATTTGATAAAACACACGCATAGTTGCTCAACTTATTTATTGTATTTATACATAATGCAATATATAGCACCAGTAATATATGTTCCTTTCTATTTATATATACTCTGATAATACATACAGTGAAGTAGCTTCCAATAAAATACCAACACCTCGATGTTAGAAAGGCACTTCATCAAAAATAACCTTTTAACTATACAATATAGAGATCACCACATTAGTAACATTGTATAGAAAATATGTAAATATACTTAAATTTTTTTCTTATATAATATAACTTTGGTGTTATATATTTTTAATATACATCAATAAATTACTATAAAGAGAAGGCACTTGAAGATGTGTTTTGAGATTTTGTATACATAATTTGTACATCTTAGAAAAATATAAAGTACGTATCATACGATACGCCTCCAAATTGGAATACAATAAACAAGTAATTCGTTTTAAATGGCAATTGGTTCGCGATGTCAGTTGTACGTACTAAGGGAAAGGATATAAATATACAGTACAGTCTCGCACACTATTAAAGATGTAGAAATCTGTCTATGTGAAATCGATTGAGTATAAAGTCAGTCTTTAACTGCTGCCAAAAGGAAGCCTTGTAGGAAGACATTTATAGAGAACATTTTTTGTATATTTATATCCATTCAATAACAGCGCGGCACGTCTACATGTTGGGTTCTTGTTTGAAGGGGACAGAATCCATGTAGGACTCCGCTACAGGCAACTGGGGCACGAGGGGCGGCGACGCGGCGGAAGAATGGGGCGAAGAAGCCTCCACCGTTTCACCCTGAGCTTCCTCCACTGGAGCCTCTGTTGACGCACCTTGAAAAATATCATTATTATTTTACTGATATTAAAAAGCTCGTAAAAATACCTCACTATAAAATTTGTCAGCATCGGTATTCAACAGGTCGTGTTTTCCAAGGAATATTTTGATATTCGACACTATAGAATAATTAACAATACAAAACTTCTACGTTCCGCTACACATTAAAAAATAAACTTGGATTAAGCAATAAAAACATATATTTTAATTTATTTTGAACGTGCTTTCTACTTCACTTACTAAATCATTGTTGTATTTATGTCGAGATATTTAGACGTCAAAAGTAGCCATTATATTGTATATGTTATTTTAAGCCTCGTCGTTAAGCTGATTATAATAAGTGTATATAAATGTGTTTCTCTTTTGTCAAGATTTGTTAACGAGTACACTTTGCGCCACTTAAAAACTTACCTTCAAAATGACGCTTAAACTATTTTTTGTGTAAAATCATAATTTTGGGTCACTTACCTAATTAAAGTTAAATGAAAGACTATTTGCATACAAAAGTTTATTTAAATTGCCGTATCAAACACAAGCTAGTTGTAGTTAATTGAGTGCAGCATATCCAATAAGCAGGTTAACTCACCTCCTAGCAGCATTTCCTGCAGCAGACTGTCAACGTGCGCCACTCCGAATAGTTTGGCGAATTGTATCTGCTCGATCATTTGCCAGGTGATGCTTTGCAGAGGTGGAAGACATAGAAGAAGTTCACCGAAGCGTCCACGCCCTTCGTACTGCCGATCACTGATGTAATCCTCCAGATTTATTTGTATTTGGTACCGGAGTTGCTTTATTTTCTGCGGCTGTGACAAGCCTTTTGCATCTGAAATTTAAAAAAAAATCGTGTTTTCAAGTTTGATTATCAATGACATTAAATTAGTCTTTTTAAGATAGCCTACATTTGACTTATGTTACTATATTTTATGTCATTTAAAAACTCAAGAGTTTTTGTTTTATTGTTATAGAATAACTTTCATGGTAATCTGTACATGTTACATAAGTAATATTTGGTCGAAGTAATTTTGACGTTTCGCGCAAAATTATCGAATGACAAAACAAGTTTATATATTTCTGAAATTTTTCTAAAAAAATTGAGGATTTTTGACTATCCCTATAAGTTTTATATTGTATATGTAGTTTTTTTTGGAGATCTTTTAGAATTTATGTAATAGGTTAATAAGTAACTCACTAGGGTCAAAGAATACGATGGCTTTGAGGCAGGCGAACTCTGTGTCATCGATGTCAATCTCCCGTAAGGGCTTCACGATCTCGTCCATCACTCGCATTCCGATCATGCTGATGTCGATGTCCATTCGCCCGTCTGAAACAAAATCATTTCATAAGCATTTTAAGATCACTTTAGCGAAGCCCTCACGTGTCTTCTAGTTTTAAAATTGAATTTTTTAAATAAATTTCTGATATTGTATAAATTGTGTTATCATGACAAGTTCTATGAAAAATAGTAGTTGTAATACAGTAGTGTGATTTCGAAACATATATTTAATTAGGGAACATTATTAGTTGATAAATTACCTATATTATGTTTGGTGATAATACAATTATTCCCCAATAACAGGACGTCTTTAAGGTGAACAGATCGCCTCGCACAGCCCAGCAGGAGGTGTTCGCCCGCGTGAGCTCGTAGTAATGCCACCTTTTTACAAACATATATTATTTAAACAACCTTACATCTAAGTGTTAGGCTTTTCCTTGAAAGAGTTTCAGATTTATGTAGTAAAAATCTTCTACGATACATTTGCCACGTCTTGATACTTTAAAATCAATAATTCGATGATACGAGTCTTCTTTTTTTTTAAATCGAATATTAATGGAAATTCAAGAGGAATTAATTTGTCGATTAGAAAATGAACAAACACAATGTTGGTTTTTATAGTATGCATACGGTCAAAAACTTAAACGGATTATGATTGTTATAACAATTAAGTGATTGTGTTGGTACTAACCTGATCATCCAGATGTAATTCTGTAAAAGCAGGTATATACTTTGCCCACTCAACCAGGATCAGGAGTTGTTGCTTAATAGAATCGCAGACATCGTTGATTTTCGCCAAATTGCGGTTGCTAATTTCCGCGTCTGAGGTGTTGATGGTCTGTTAAATTACCACAGATACATGAAACACTCTAAAAGGTACCATAATTTATTAATTTAATTTAGGCTTATTAAGGCTCATTGAATATATTTTTTATGTTTTTATAATTTTCCGCACTCTTCTATAAACTAAAATTAAAAGCTCAAACGCCTTACTTGTGGAATTCTCCGGCGTTGGTAACAGAGCTTGATTGAAGTTTCTTTATAGAAACGAATATATTAATATTATCTATACGCACCTCGTCTGTGACCTTTCTGCTGAGCAGTTCCGCATTGAGAAGCGACACGACTGACAGACCATTGGCCTGCGTAGGTTCTTCGTACGAAGGCCTTCTGCAGTTAATTCTATCTCTTTCATTCTGGACAGCTGTGAACATAACGTATTCATCTTTACCAATGTAATAACATTTAAGAGTTTGCACACGCTGATATCTGGAATTACTTATTGCATGCAATAAGTTCTCCTTGCTATCCACAAATTATACAATTCACTCAAATTTGCTTTACATTGACTTTTTGGAGATCGTAAAAACATATGAGTTGATTAATGACATACTAATTATATAATACTTTACATACTCGTAACATACCCTTTTTGATTTTTCTATAATAAATTACTTTTGTTGAATCAAAACACTAACATCGTCATTGATTTTATCAGTCATAATGCTATGTAATAATGTAGATTGCAAAGTTAGATAATAAGAAATGTGGGCACATTGTGTATGCTATTAATACAGTTCCTCTAGTTATAAGATAATAACAGGAGAGTACACACTTTTTGTGATGTAGTCGTGTGTTAAAATTTCTGAAAAATATTTATTGTTCTATAAGAAAAATAGCAATAACCGTTGTTAATTAGTGTTATTTAAGTAACGATAACTACTATATACCGTTAAGCGAATGGAAATTTTAAATAAACATATTAACGTGTTGTTCCATTCCTCTACATATAACGCTAATTGCCGATTTGTCAATAATTATTATTATCTATCTCTAACTTTCTTAATATTATTTCTCTAATTACAAGATTGCTGATTAGAAATAATTAATCGACAAATACAGATAATATTTTACACACTAGCTATAAATAGGCTAATTAAATTTGCTTTTCAGATTCAATGTTAAGGTTATACAATTTTATTAAATACTTGTCAAGATAAAACCTCCTTTCCAATTTCTGTTTTTTGTTTTTTTTTCTTTCGATGAGTAAGTTTAAGTTTCAAACACAGTGAAATAAAAATTGAGTAAATATTTAATATACTATTAGATGCCCGATAAAGGAGATGGTTTCGTTTTGACTGGATACGAGCAGTTCGATGGGTTATTAGTTATTATCTTATTACATTTCAAATTTAGACCGGAATCATAGAACTAAATATACTCTGTTATGCAGACCATAACTTTGTCAAGGGCTTTTTTTGTAAAAATATAATTTTATATTGATTTGAAGAATAAAGCACATGTCACGAGACATTTTACATAAACATTTTTTTTATTAAAATAATCTGATTAATCACGTGTAACTTCGTAATAAATTATTAAATAATGTTTATTATTGTAGCGATAGCCATACGATGTTCTTTGTGTTGCTAATATTACTCACACAAACTTATGTACCTACAAAATGAATCATATTTAATATTTAGATATTATTAAATAATCTTATCTTTTTATTACCTATAATAGAATCGCTAAATAAATTGCCAAGCCTCCTTATATATTAATTTTAACTTTCGTTGTCGTATAGGAATAATACTTTGTAGGTAGTTGAGAAGACTATATAATACTTTAATATTTCGGATCTGAATTGATGATGAAGCTAGATTCTAAAACGTTTTAAACATATCACCTATTATTTATTCCATTGTATTAGTATATGATGATCATTGACCCCGGTATAAAGTATAATGAAAAACGAATTTACCTCGTCAGCAAGTAGGTGCGTAATTGTACAAGAATTATTAAATTTCATTATGTTTATGTAAAGTAGGTACATAAAAAACATGTTTGTTTTATTGGCACGATGGTTTCAGCCAGATAGATGTTATTTTAGTTAAGTTTATTACAAAAGCCAATTGTTAAATATTTGACTGGTTAAAAGTTAGTCGTTACCGACAACAGCCGAAACAAATACTGACGGATAAACTTTTTATTAATTATATATAATGACGTATACACTTATCCTGGTACTTTGCTATCATTAACAGATGCCTGGATTTTATTAATTTCAAGATTTTGTATTATACTCATATTGATACATTATTGAGCGTTTTTTTAGGTTTTTAGTTGGATTTCTCAATATATTTTTGGAGCCTAGAAATTCCTAGACTTAGCAGTGCAATACAAAATTCCTGTCCGTTCCTGCGCATACTTTTTAATCACACAACGGATTTTGATGTTATTTAAACATTTTCAACAATTGTGTATACAAGTTTTTTATTTATTTTTTCATCCATTTTCTTCGCTCATTTGCTCATTATAAACTTAGGACATTTTATGGTAATTATATTTATATCTTTAATTACATTATATGCAATAAGTTTTGTTCCCATATTAAGATTAGAAGTAGGTTAAAATATACGTCCAAGGTTTGATTACAATGTTTGTTAGCTACAAGTGTATACTAATAAATGCTATTAAATAATTAGAACACAAACATTTACACAATTTGCTGTCAATTTCGGAAATTATAAAAATCAAATCTTATCTTTTATTGTATTATTCAGATAATGCATATATATCATACCTTCCTTCTTCATTCCAGCTTTGAAACACTTCCTAAGTCTACAATATCTGCACTGATTTCTTTTATCTTTGTCTACGACGCAGTTTCGGCTGAATCTGAAAATTATTTCAATGTAACAGTTATTCACATTAGTTATAGAAGGAGTTTTAATACAGTAGAAATTTCATTATGCCTTTCGAAATAGAGCTGTCTTTATTAAAAATAAAAGGCGCCCGTGGTTACACCCGCCTTGATTATACGTATACATGATGATAATGATGAATTCAAAGTACTCTGTATGTTCAGTTAGTTTGCTCCGGGGAGTCTCCAAAACGGTTGGGCCGATTTTGACGAGATTTTTAGCGGTACGTAGTTGTTGTTATGCCGTTTAATAACCTTCTATTTTATCAACACTTCTATCGTCATTGTCACGACTGTACATGATACCAATAAAAAACTATCATAGATGAAACCGCAGGGCACTGCTAGATTATTATTATTAGATGTAAAGATTTATTCGTTATTTAGTTATTTTTTCGCCAAAATACAAGCGTTTTAGCTCTTACAACTAACTAGCTTACGCCAATTTAGCGTAAGCTTTCCAAAATTACCGGCAAGTATACAGATGGTTTTTCCTAACGCTCCGTCTGAAGAAGCCCTTGCAGCCATCACAGGAGGATGCGCCATAATGCTTTCCTGTGGCGCGGTCGCCACATATCGCGCAATGTTGTGACACCGACGATGAACTTGTACCACTCGCCTCGCTACTGCTGGTCTCAAGTTGCATATCACTGTCTGTAACAATTAAATTTTTATTTAAATTTGCCTTTGCTTCCGTCTTCGCCCGCGTTCATGTTGATTTTGTCAACCATATTGTTTTTGGCTATATTCATAGAATGTAATATAATGTAATATTCTATCACTTATTTCTAATTACCCACAAGAATATTTGCATAATTTCATTGAATGTACAGACCTGCGATGTCTACTGATTGTATGTGTAAAAATAAGTAATCTATATAAGCGAAAAACTACCGATTCAATACGAGATCTCTAAACACACCTCATTTAGATAAATTTTAAGTTACAGCTGTGCGAAATGGTCTTAAAAAAGAAATCTGGTAATATATGGAAATAATACATATGCATTTTGAAAAATAACTTTTATTTAAGATCACAAACAGACAATTCAATATAATCTTAAATTATAAAACATAATTATAATTAAAAAATATCTACAATTAGTGCTTTCAAGGTTTTGTAAAATAATATCTTTAATTGCAAATAAGTTTAAAAACCATAAATTTAATACTAATAACAAAATTATTTTTGTAAGGTTCTCCTACAAACAATATGCGATGTCGTAAACTTAATGAAAAAATAAGTTTTCTGTTAAGATTTGCTCTCAATATCAATTTACAATAGAAAGGTCTTCGTTTACTGGTTATCAAACTATTGTATCGTAATCCAGACACTTCACTTTATTTCCGTATGACAATTAGACATAGGGTAGAGATTTGATTACTTTCTTTGTGAGTTCTAAGTAAAAAAATGTTACTAATTTATTGCTGTTTACGACCAAACGAGAGAAGCAACTAACATTTCAAGACTGTGCAGATTGGATTTTGTCCGTGCATGAATAGGTGTGTTTGTCTTTCTACCAATAAGACGCATTTTCAGCACTTGTATATATTCAATGAGTTTTTATTTTTAATTTTTTGTCGGGACAAATTTGTAATTGAAAAGACGAGCAAAATGAGCTTGTCGTAGCGTTCATAGAGGATAGGAATCGAACTAAATTTAAATATAATATAAAGAAAATAATTCCACACCTATGTATTATAATTCTATAAAAAAATGTACAAAGGGGAAAGTAAGAAGTTAAATTTCGGTTATACGTTAATTTCTATCTTCAGTAAGGAGTTTCCTATCATTACTTGCGGTACCTTGATATAAAACGTTGTAAGGCGTGAGCTTTAAGCTTAATGTATCTATGCATATAAAACTGGATCCCTATTTCACTTGGTAACTTGAGATCAACTTTAAGGATTTCAGTCATCTTTTTATTTTTTTATAATTTGGGAGAAATCTCCGATAAATTAAGGACTATTTAAACTAGGCGCGGTTAACTACATTTGTGAAAGGTAATTAAAGCTGTGAAAATCGAAGGACGCCGCTATAATTCAAATAAGAATGGTGCGCTTTGCAATAACAATAAAGTTATAAGCTGGTTTTATAAACGAATTTACAGCAAAATTCATCCATCAAAAATATTTATACGCCGAATTAATTTGTGTAAATCCGAAACGACGACGTCATTTGGAAGCAACCAATCAAATGCAAGTATTTTCCCATTCGAACGCGCGTGGAGCATAATTACTGTGTAATTAATATTTACACAATGCAATAGGGTTGTCAATAAACAATTTTCAATACCAAATATAAAAACTCCTTTTTAATATCCGATTCCATTGCAACTTTTCAAAAACTTTATAAGGAACATGACGTCAGAAATTTTAAATTTTTGTTTGTTTCAATTTTTTCCACTTTCTTATTATCATATAAATTAATTACTATAATTCATATCCGTGTATGGAAACAAGCAGAAGTACTGATAGATAAACTTCCGTGAATTGATTTCTAAATCTTTTCTTACCTACTCACTGAAATACTCATTCTAAAATTGCACGATATCACACAGTTTAGTCCAAAAAGATAAGGTACAAAAACATAAATGGTCTGATGTGTTGATAAGGCCTTGTTCCTAACTGATAATAAAATTCACGTTGACTGTTGCCATCTTCATTAAACTAGACATTTTTAATTATTTCTTTTGATTAGATTTGCAATAAAAATTTATATACATATTAATGAAGCGATGTATACTCAACAACGCTTCATAGAATAAATGTAACAATAATGTAATTTCATTGTGTATTCGAGTTAAATCTTTAAAATAGAAAATAAATATTATATGTATATCCTGGATATACCATAGATTTGGTGATTTATTTTGCGTGCTCTCACGAAGATTTCTAGTCCAGAATATATTAAAAAAAATAACTAAATATACAGAAACAAAACAGCAAATAGCTAGTAATAAATTAAATGATAATCAACAATACGAAAAATCTACGTCTAATAAACAGATTCATGAAGGTCGCGATAATAGCTATCTCAACTGATATTATTGAGCATGCACTAAAATGACTTTAAATAAATAAATCTTCATAAAATAAAATGATATGTACTGTAAAAAAAAGCGGCGTCGCCACGTAGCTGGGGGTTCTCCGGGTTCCAATGCATGTACGTCGAGTAGGGACTCGGCAGTTGCTTGTCCCGTAACTGAGGCATCATGTATTCCTCATTCACCATATATCTCGTTGAACACATTTCATATGACGTCGTCATTTCGTAGCCAAGCATTTCCGTCCACAATCACCGTGCCACCACACTCAATCGCAGGCGGTAACTGAAGAGACACACCACAATACGCCGATAACGCTAACAGGTGATTTAAAATGTCTACATCACTAGACGCCTTCGATATCGATATTGTCGACACTACCTTACGGTTTATCGCGTGCTCATTAAATATTTAGTTCACTATCTCATTGGTCTCCCGTTGTTTTGGAGTCGCGATCACGCGGGCTCGGTGTGACTAGACAGGTCGTGCCGGCGACCTTCCGCGCACACGACTATGTATCGACTAGTTAATCGTCACCTAACTTGAATGGAGGCAAATTTGCTGCTGACTTCGCTATCCGTATATAAATAACAAATAATTTCGAATTGTCTGTGTGTAACATTTATACAACAGATTTTCCTCAATATACTTAAACGTATGTACGGTGCTTATAACATAAACACAATTTTGTCTGTCTATTAGTTACCGGTGAGCTCCGAAAGGGCTTTTTTAATCGAACAGGGGACCAATCGACCATCCGGTTCAACTGATAGACAATAATTACATCTATTAAGTTAGGGGTCTTGGAGAAGCGTTGGCGATCTTAACATTTGAGACTTATAACATCATTAACCTTCAAATGACAGGTTGAAAATCGAGTATTAGCCTGGAATTTCGCAGGATTTTCAGTTGTAGACACCTTATAAGGAGTACTTTAGGTTACTTTCATTTGAAGATCATGAAATTATAACAATTATCATCTAATATATAAAATTTTTGTGTCACAATGTTCGTTCCCGTACTCTTCCAT
>JAOSYY010001092.1:12851-34287 GCA_025727935.1 Hebomoia glaucippe
AGATCATGAAATTATAACAATTATCATCTAATATATAAAATTTTTGTGTCACAATGTTCGTTCCCGTACTCTTCCATAACGGCTCGACCGATTCTTTGGAACTTTTATATGCGCATTTAGTATATCTGAGAATAGACTATTATCTATTTTTCATCCGCTTAAATACTTTTCTATTTTTTAGACGAATTTTTTTTTTTACTTTTTTATGATACAGCATATAAAAATACATATAAGCCCAAATTTGCACCGCCAATTTTATATATTTATGTGGCAAAACGACGTTTGCTGGGTCAGCTAGTAGACTATAAACTAATAGGTATATGTATAGAGTTGTCACAGATGAAACCGCAAGGCGCCTCGAGTACGTCAATAAATGTTCGATCAGCGTTTCAGTGCGTTGTGCGAAGCGTACTGAGTCACTATGTTATCGGAAATGCAACGGATGTACAACCGAATGTACGGGAACTCGTCACTGGCAGCAGCTGATGAAGCTTTATCCATAAAGAGAATGTCATCGAGCCGACCGGATGAGTAATTGATTGTCGCATAGATGCTTTGTTCCATTGTCGTTACGATCGCATCTTATCTGACAACTGTGTTTTTGTTGTTATTAGTTAAATTATTACTTATCAGTTTTTTTTAACTTCAACATTTTACAAAGAACTGATTTCGTTTGTTTTAAACGTCTGTAATAAATGCCCTAGAACGGGATGGCACCCTTTTCGTACAAGTAGCGAAAATACTAATTTATCATGTGAATTTCTTTTTCAGACGCGATTTCTGAAATCTAAAGCGATCTTAAAGCGGAATATCTTCAAAAAAGGTGGATATATACTAAATAATAATGGCACTAAATTTAATTAATATGATTTACTGTATGTATGAATTATGAAGTAGTAAAATGTATTGGTATCTATGTAAAATTATGAAATTTATTGCTATTTTCATACACGCGGTGTTAGAACCTAATCGATAATTTGTCAAAAAATATTCAAGTAAATGTTATAAATATATATTTTATTTTAGTTTTACCAAGTAATCGTGTTTTTTATATCCTATTGATTGTCTTGATCTCAGAGATGATTCAAAATTTGGACATAATAATGTTGTATTATCCTAATACCACAGGCCATCGAAGAAATTATGACACAGATAGAATTCTATTTTGCAATTAAATGAAATGATACAATTAAGGAAGCGTAGTGAAACAATATTATAGAAACATTATATTGGGTTTACAAGTAAACAAGCTTCACTATCTGGAGGGCAAGCAGGTCGTGTAACGAGACAATCTCACACTTCACATTACCTAGATATATGCCCTCATATTATGCAAAAATATTAGGTTAACAGGATAAAAACATCCGTCTACAGTCTAAGACGAATAATCGTTTTAATTTCTTGATAGTTCTACACAGATAATCGAATTTGTTTTATAATTAACACCTAATAAAGTAAACGATAATTATCACAATAAATATCAAAAATCGTTAAAACCTTTTGTATACAAGTAGTTGACAAACAAAAACTTGATTTTTTAAATTCACCAATGAAATTATTATGATAATGAGTAGGTATTTAGAATCACACAGGTTAAATCCACGATTACTTCGAATGGTGTTTGTTAATTCAGATGAAATTCTGGGTCTTCCACCCGAATAATTCAATAATACTTAGTAATAAAAAATTATTAGATTATTATAATGTTTCATGTATCGTCCTTATACTAGCTTAAGGTTATTTTCAAACAATATTAAACTAATAAAACAAAAACTATTCTAATTTTCTTACTGAAACGATTATTTGCCAAAAGAAGTTAAAGACACTATGTAGATAAATTATGAAAAAAAGAATTATACCTCAAAAATAAGTTTACTTTTATCTATAATGATATAATAAGCCTCCTAAATTGTCTGAATTCGTAAACATGTTTCTCATTGAATGAACAAAAAATAATATTTAAGTAATTTACAACACGATTAACTTCCTTGTTGATGGCGTTTAGGCTTTTACAGTTAGAACACTAATTTAATCATAAAAAATATTATATTAATAGAAAAAAATCTGGCGAAACAAATATTTGTATTAGTAATGTTTCATTTGAATGAAAGATGAAAAACGAAACGGATCGGAGAGTAAGTTCCGAGAAAACGTGTGTATTTTTCAAAATTTCAAATTTGTACATTCATCGTTTCTAAAGTTTTATGGCAACGAATGTACGATCGTCATCTTTCTGTAAATATCTATCTGTATCTACAAAGGTATAACTACATTAATTTTATAGACATATATCCAGCGCATAGCATGGAGGACCTCCTATATAAATACAGATATTTTTAACCCCGACCAAAATAGGGAGCAAGTTTGATATGTTAATCTAACTGTCGGTTAGTAGGATAATACCTAAACGTCTCAACGAAAAAATAAATTTTTATGCATTTTGTTTGTATAAAATCTGATATAATGGAAATGGTTTTTGTCTTATTTTACTTTCAATAAAGTAATTCAATATGTGGTCTATCAAAACCTTTTTAAAACATTTTAATTAAAAACTTGGGATACCAAAAAAAATTGTTTTACAAAAATATACCAAAGGAGGATTTACGCGATTTCAAGTATTTTTTTTTTAAGTTTTGACGTTTCGACAATATCCAAGTAAAGGTCGTATTTTGAGTCATGCATGTAGATTCTACATTATGAGATTGATACATCCCTTAAATTGGCTATTATTTCAAATAAAATTATTTCCTTAACTATTAGGTTTGTATAGTTATATTTAATGTGCGTCGATTTAGATTCGGTTTTTGTTGTGTAATTCGAAATATATTTAGATAAAATTTAATGATATTTAATAAATTATTCATTTTGTCAAACGCGAAGGGCTTCCTCTTATCTAATTGATACGAAATCTTAGTTTATGTATTTAAATATTAAAATATTAGTGCCCTTCTAAAGATAACGTAATTACCGTATTGCGTTTTGTGCCAAGCCCTTATAAATATTATAAAATACGGAAACGCATAAGGTTAAATAGTTGAAACAATAATATAATATGTAATAATAATCAATTCAAGGCGACCCACATTCAAATTATATGTTTTTATTTACTTTATTGAAATATTATATCAGGTTTCTTAATACGAATCGCTAATTATAAACTTATTACGTACAGTTAAATAAAATAGAAGTATTTGTTATAAGGCGAAAATAACAGCTTTTGCTACATACATATGAAAGAAATATACGGTACAATAACAACGTAACTCATCAAATTTTTGACTGAATGTGTCTGTTTGTTCCGTTTAATTTAAAAAGCGGTTAGAACGATTTTGATGAGACTTCAAGTGGCAGACATCTATTGTTATAAGGAGTCACTCGGACTCTTTCTATTTTACACTTAAAAATGTCTAAAACCTGAGTATACGTATATGTATAAGATTGAATGGAACCGCGGCACACCGCTAGCACTGGTCTAAAATATAATTGATGATAATAAAAAAAAAAACTAAACATTTTGATGTCCTTTTATGTAGATTGTATTAGAACATATTTTTAAAAGAATACTAAATTCAAATATCGATGACAGAAAAGAGGTTCTATATAATTTTAATTAATATTCTGTATGATAATTGTGCAATGGCAATGTAGATCGCAGCTTGTGCATGATAAGGTCCTAGGTCAATGCCTTTTATATAACGATATTGTAATTCCAGTAAATATTGAGTGCAAAATTACAAATTATAATGTTCGTCAAGTTTACTTTTTTATATAACTTACTGAAGGGATTTCTACTTAGACTATCGAAGATTCGCCTTAAACTTAAAAGTTTATAGAAATATAAATTATACTCCAAGTAAGAGCATATCATTATTATATAATCCAACATTACCTCAATACACATTCAAATAAAATATCGTTTATCCGGATTTAATGTATTCAACATTTTTATTCGTTAACATTATAATCATTTAGCGATTAATTTTTCGCACTACAATGCCACCTGAGTTACAAAGTTTAAATAAATATATTAGTTTAGTTGCATGCGCTAATCTCGGGAACTACATATTCAAAATGAAAACTTATATTAGTGTTGGATTGCGTATTTATTGGGAAAGGCTATATAATATCGTGCTATGATCAATAGGAACGGGGATTCAATGAAATTTTTTGCAAAAATGTGGAAAATTTATACCTTTTGAGAACTTTCGTTGCGCGTGTCCCATAAACGATTGTAGTTACGGAATAATCTATACTAATATTATAAAACTGAAGAGTTTAATATTTGAACGCGCTTATCTCAGGAACCGCTGATCTGATTTGAAAAATTGTATCAGTGTTGGATAGTACAATTATCGAAGAAGCCTCCTATAGGCTATATGATATTTTCAAAAAAAATAGGGATCCTTATTAAAAGTCCAGTAATGTAACTCAAGCTGTAAAGATCGAAATGAACGCAGGCGAAGCCGCTGGCAGAAGTTAGTCCTGTATAACGGAATTGTCTCTCTTGAAAAGTTCTAAAAAAGACCGTGGTAGCATGTCTATTTTTAAAGGTTGGCTTGAACCTTTGAAACGGTTAATAAAATTGTATATGTGAATGTGAAGCAGATAAAATTGAGCAAATCTGCTACTTAGCACATAAAACCACGTTTCAATCCGGTTGAATAGTACTTTATATAATTTTATTGATTATTATATACGATATCTGTGTAATTTACGAATAAATACAAGTAATGAATACCTACTTTATAGTCTTTCAATTTTATGAGATCTATTGATACTTTTGACATTGTATTGCTGTTTACTTAGGTATTAGAAACCTGTTTCAATTACAGTATGAGTTGAATTTATTTACAGCTTTGGATTAAACTACACATCATCAACTTGCTAAAATATTTTATGGAAACGCGTGCAAGTAAACCAAGACTGATTTTTCATATTTGCAAATGAAAAAGTTACGACACTGATTAAGTTATAATTAGGCACAGCTTTTTTTGAGGTCTAAGATAATTTTAAAACAGTCGATAGCGTATTTATAATAATTATTTATTAATTTTTTTTTTCACGCATATATTCTTATGCATTCAAAACAACTTGTGAATTTCGTTTATATTCACGGAATACTTTTTGTGGATATAACATGGAATTAATGTTTTCTCACGTCATAAGCTTTTTGCATGATTTTTTAAATCTTAATGTGACCTTAAGGCTGTCAAAAATGACTTATAAGTTACATGTATATTAGCTTGTATACTGTACTTAATTTTTTATATTCTCTGTAGTTAAAAATATTTTATTATTATAATTAATTTAATCCTAGTTTTGCTCATAACTTTGTCCGTATGGTTTCGGGTCCAGATTTTTATACCCGTAGTCTAGTGTGACTCAAGTCACGATCATTTTAAGAATATTTATTATAACAACTAAATGATTTGATAAGAAAAATAAATTTAAACTTAAGTTGCATTCGGAATTTATAAAATAATTAGCACCGCTCAAAATTATGATAAAATAAAAAAGGCCTAAGTTACTTCTTGTAATATTAGCTAACGATCAGTAAAAGTCCTATCAAAATCAGTCCAACCATCTCAGGGATTAGCCAGAACAAAAGTCAGACATCATGTTTTTCATGTGTGTACTTTTAAGTACACTCAGAACAAAGTTGTTATTATGAAAGTAAAAACAGATTTATAAAAATAAAAAATAAAAAAGACAATCGATTTTTGCCCTTTAGAACAGTTATGTAGCACTGTACCTTCTGTATAGTATTAAAAAAAGGTTCGACAACTTGTTCGAATCGTTAAATTGTTAATATGATGGTATCGTTTATGATTAAGTATGAGACACTCGTCTGTATTTGTCTGATATAATAGAAACATAGAAATATTTATGACGTACGTGTTTTTATGCGAGATTTCGTATTTGCCAACGTTTTTTGGTGTATTGTTGTAACAATACAAATATTGGTATTCAAACAACCAACTAGTGGTTCACTGGTTACAATCGTAAATTCGAGTTGTGTGTACATAGTTAACATTTTTTTAAATATAGCATAAATGTTCAATGTCTGGATGAATAAAACGAATGTCCAGAATAAGGTATAATGCTATACATAATTGAAGTAAGGGTTTGTCCTTGTGGATGATCTAACGCGCTTCACACAAGAATCAAGAGGTGGCGTTTTTTTATCAAGAGATGAATTCACTTGATTACTTAATTATTTTTACAATGTCGATCTGTTGAAACTGAAATCGGAATACACGATTCAGGACTTCACAGCATTCCATTGAGGCGTGAGGCACATCTTTTGGTTCTTGTTTTTTATACATCAACAACGAAAGGTTGCAGATCCAACCGTAGTCGGGTCGTTCGGTGGTAGAACGGGGAAGGTAGAATATTTGCATAGCCACCAGCGCGTTCTCCCAAAAAGTGGCGGTTATAGGTTATTTTCTACTAAAATGCTAAACGGGTCTAAAATTTTTAAAGCGAGAACAAACGCGGGTAAAAGCTAATTTATATCTAATATATAAAATTGTCATATCACAATGTCCCATACTTCTCGGAAACGGCTCGACCGAATCATATGAAATTTTATATGCATATTCAGTAGGTCTGAGAATCGGACATCTATTTTTCATCGCTCTAAATGTTAAAGGTGGTCCATCCCTAATTTTATTTATTAGATAATTTTTTTGTTTTTATTTTTTTATGATACAGCATTAATAATATATATATAACACTAAATTTTGAATCCTCTATGATCATCCCATAAATATTTATGATTCAAAACGACGTTTGCTTGGTCAGCTAGTATAATTATGATATTTGTTACACGCACAGTCTTGTACAAACGCTGTTTTGTTTGACCGGATCTTGGTATCGTTGTTAAGAATTGAATACTGAATTGAAAATCTGTGCGATCGTAAGTTGCTACAGTTGGCATTTAAACAAAGGTACTTCATCTCATGCATATTATAACTGCAGTGACATAAAGTACACAATATATAGCTGGAATAATTGAATGCTATTGAAATAATACCTACAAACTTTCATTTCAGCGTAACCAATATTTACACAAAAACGCATACAATATTTATGTCTTCCTAGTAAAGTTAGGTCGTCGATGACGTTTTGACCTCAACCTTCACATTACGAATAGGTATGTTCGAGGAAGACTAGTATTATTACATAATTTACATTTAAAATTACTTAACTACTTTTAACAGAAGGTTGTAGTTATAGCTACATATAAAATCTTATAAATTCTAAGAATAATTAATGGAATTAAATTTAAGCCATATACAACTGCTCTAATCAGAAAAATATCTTGAAAAACCTATAAACTTAGATCTGCTACATTAATTGGAGATTATATAATTGATTTTATATGAATGAACGAATTTTGATTTGATTTGACATCATTCAATAGTACTTACAACAGGAACTTAATTTATAACATAGTAGCTTCTGCCAGCGTCTTCGCTCGCGTAAATTTTAATTTTACACCTTGGGTTATTTTATTGGACTTTTAGTAAGGATCCCTATTTTTTTTTATATTATTCCTTCTTCGATAAATGTACTAAGCAACACTGAAAGAATTTTTGCGCGTTCAAACAACCAAACAAATTGTTCAACTTTATCTTATATATAAAATTCCCGTGTCACAATGTTCGATCCCATACTCTTCTGAAACGGCTCGACCAATTCATATAAAATTTTTTATGCATATTCAGTAGGTCTGAGAATCGGCTACGATCTATTTTTTATCCCCCTAATTGTTAAGGGTTATCCAACCTTAATTTATTTATTTTTTTATGATACAGCATATAGAAATACGTACATCGCTACTATTTACGAGGTAAAACGAAGTTTCCTGGGTCAGTTATTAATTTATAATATATTCTTCGTTTAATTGTTTCGGCTAACCAAAGAAACAGAAAAATGAATTTTGACCGGAACTTTCCAGGTAATGAGTAAGTTAAGCTACTGTTATTATAGCACATCATACATGTCATCCTAATGACGTATGCATAAAAATAAGGTATGTTTAACCTCAAGACCTTGTGTTAAAAAAAAATAGTTTTGTAATTACTTGTGGACTAGTCATTAAATAAAAAATATATTCCTTACAATGAAATATATAATGCATGATTTGCAGTTCACAAAAATGATAGCAGAATTCCAGACTTTGTACTCCAATTAATTATTGTTATTATTGAACTGGATGTATAAGTGTGAGATAACTAGTTTTAGTCATCATTGTCTACAGTTTATTATTTTTGTTCAGAAAACCATAGATGCAGTTTCCGATATTTTTCGAGATTCCAAATACCTATCTAATTATTTACCATTGTTACTATCGGACATATAAAATTCTCGTGTCACAATGTTGGTCCTCTGAAACGGTTTGACCGATTTCTATGAAATTTTATATGCCTAATAGTAGGTCTGAGAAAGGTTATCCACCCCTAAATATTTTTCTTCTATCTTTTAAAAAACAGCATATAAAAATACATACAACCCCAAATTTTAACCCCTTTTTTTTAATCGCGATTAGTTTATGTGGCAAAACGAAATTTGTTGGGTCAGCTGGTTTTATATATTTATAGACTTAAAATGTGATTCGTATATGTGACATATAGAAACACTAAATATAGGTATTTATAAAACGCCTCATTAATCGTAGCTTCATCATTTGATAAGCACTAAGATACCAAGCAGTGTGATCATCCAAAATATATTTTTATATCATTACTACTTTGCTGATTAACCCAACCGTACTTATATACTTCAAAAGCAATCAAATGTAACTGTGGAATGGAAAACTATCCTTTACAAAATAAGAACAACCCTGCCAAGACTACAAACTCATCTAAAGGTAATAAATATTCATGTTATTGAAAAAGGATATGATTATATCACAATCTAAAGGTGGTATTTTTCAAAATAGTCACCATGACCATGCAATAAGATAATTACATATAACAAGATATTAACGACAGAAAATTTAATTGAGTTGTAACTCGGTTGCTTTGCAAGGCAAAAATAAACACAATTTCATTAAAAAAAACTTATCGTTATTGCTATTGCAATTTATTATTTTTACAGTAGAAATAATTCAAATATAAAATTAATTAATTAACCTAACAAGAAATAGGTTTCATAAATTTATTTTGGCTAATGACTCAATGAGTGTATATATCTCAATATTATTGAATTAATGACAAATAATAATGGAATTCAATTAAGAAGATATTTCTAACAGGAAATCAATTTATGCAGAAATCTGTGACATATTTATATAAAATTAGTATATTATTCACCTCATAAGAATTTATTTTCACATTATGACGTGAATTAATGTCTAATAGTATTCAAAGTAACTAATATAGCAACTTTAACTTGTGTGATTAGACTGATTTATTCCTAAATATTAATTAATTTAGTCATGTCATTTGATGCTAGAACATTTTTTTAGGCAAACATATTTTATTCTTCTGTATAAAATTATTTTGGATAGACATATTGTACATTGTCAATATTCTTTCATAAATAAAAGTATAACACACAAAAGCAGCAATTACGGATAAATCAATAAATACATTTAAGGAGACATCATTTACAGACATAACACTTATCTTAATGACTTATTAAATTGTTGAAATATAATAAAAACAACTCTAATTGATTTTATATTAGTTGTTAAAAAATAAACTTTAAATATGAAAAATTCATTTTCATGTTCCAAGTTTTTTGAATACTTTTTTTTTGAATCTTGGAAAGTTACTTATAATTCAGCAGCACAATTTGAGCTAAACAAACATACAAACAAAAAATATTCATTTTCCTAGAAACTACAATATGAGTTATACATATTAACATGTGCTGACTTTTAATAAAGATTGATCAATCCCATTCTAGTTTTGCTATGCAATTGATGCTAATTGTCTTCTTGAATAGCACAACCATGACAGCAATTACTCGCTGCAACCATTATTATATGTAATTTTATATGATACAATTGAGTATTAATGAGAAGTTATAGAACAGATCAGAACTAGTACAGTAGGACCTTCTCAATCTGTATTTTAGCATTGTGAGTCATAAAAGTGTGCAATGCTATAATTATATTTCAAATAAACTCTGTGGTATAGTAGTGAACGAATTTTTAAATATCAAAACTACTGACAGATAGAGATAAAAGAAATGTATTTAAATAATTAAAAAATATATTATATAGCATGTGTAAAAAATAAGTTATAAATTATTTTATTGTTATTTTAAAACCCACTTAACATAACTTTAACTCTAATTGTTTATCAGAATTCAACTTGAGGTCTTGCCATTTTATGTTGACGTGATTCAATTTCTTTACGACAATTATAAAACACGCTAAAAAAATTGAATTAGTCTATAGAACTATAAATAATTCTTTAAGTACTAAGAATATTTAACCACACACAAACTATTAACACGATAAGCATTTGAGGTCACACTTATAATGTAATAAAACTTAGCACAATAGGTATGTTATCTAGTTATTACCAGCGTTGTATCAGGAAAAGGTACATTACTGTGAGTAGTGGATCATATTTGATAATTGCATTTTATAGGTCTATATTTTTTTAAATTGCAAAAAAATAATAAAAATCTTCCACAAAGGTTCAATTGACTTGTTTACGGATTGTCAATGACGTAGTAAATTAATACCCTTACCTTCGTCACACAGTCCCATATTTTTATACTCCTGCACTTTTACTTGATTGCTGATTGTTAACACTTTTACATAAATAATAATAAACACTAAAATACCATGAAAACTTTTTGAAAACCATTGAAAATTTACAACTCACAAGTATGTCAGAACTCAGAAATAAATATATGTCGTATGTCATGTGTCAACTGTCAGCTACACACGTATCTTTGAAATGTTGTTATTTGTCAAGTAGCGCCATCTATGAAAGCTTACCGAAATCTTTAAGGTGTTTTGATGACAAAAATAAATAGATGGCAATAGTTTTTAACTGATTTTAAATATATAATACCTAGGTTTTACAATTTTGTCGATATAATACAATATAAAAGCATAAGTTACTGTAAACTTGATTCTTTCTTATCCATGAATATATGAAAGCGACGACGTTGTTTGAAAATCATGAAACGTGTTTATCGCGATCGTAGAAAATAAATTATCTAAATATCTACTTTATGCCTACCTACGGACGTGTTGTACTAAAATTTAATCTTTTCTTCCTGAAATAGGATGAAATGTAAAGGCTGTTTCTTTAGATATTACATATAAAGATATTCAATATAAGTAATATTAATATGTCAATGATAATAAAATGGACACTGGAACACATCCAGAATCTATTTATTTGCATGACGGATTTATCTTTTAGTTTTGATTTATGAGCGAGGTTTGACCATGGAGTATCTATAGTTGACAGAGTATGGAGAAACACTAATGTGGTATTTAAAATTCCTTAGATATCTTTAGCTACAATCATGAAGCACTACAAATTTTTACTAAATTATTCCTTCACAATTATTATGTACCTGATTGATAAGCTTTGATTACTAGTTCACCAATGTATTGTAGATGTTAACAGTGATAAAATAAAAGGAGATAAACAATCACCTAAATTATGCAATCTGTTATTATAAATAGTTGACATATATACATACACACACACACATATATATATAATTTATTATACAAAATCTTCCCAATATACTACGCCATAACGAGGATTGGCTGCATGGCCGATTTTAATTTTTAATAGACTCAGTTTCACAAATTAAATAAGTAAAAGTGTATGAATTACTGTAAAATCTGTACTAACTAGGTACGGGCCTAATAAGATACCTTAATCTCTAATGTCTCGAATCTTATCGAAAATGCATCCAGAAGTAAAAGGGAATACATTAAGTAAACGTATTTCCATAAAAAAATCATATTACATAAAATATTTACAAGTTAGACATATATTACGTCTTGAGGAAATTAGAAGAAAGGCCACCAGATGAAAATAAATTAATTTTCCGACGTTTTTTACATCTCTTGAGGGTAATAGAGAAATATTTATTATAACATAACCGTATTTGCAAATACTGTGTGAAGGTAATTATAATGCATAGCCGCATCTTATTGTGCCAAATAATGAATATATTCATGATAACGCTTATCAGTGAAAACAACGCTTAACTATCTTGTTACTAAACAGAGTCCTAAAGCAATAATTAACAATGTGTGTATGCCAGCTTCGTCTCACGACTGGAGTATGCTCAAAATTAAAATACGTAATTTAAAATAAATAGTAAAATTAAATTTTTGGTCATAACAGTGAGGCATTAAGCGTATCGTGAAAAACTTAACGTTTTTCAGCACTTTGAAGTTGATTTCACTCCAAACCAAAATTCTCATATGACGATCGACTCGAATGGATATACGGCATTAAAAACATACATAGAATTACATTAACATCTGCATACATTATTACGATGAGTGATCACGTTGTCAATGCACATACAATGTATTTGTTTGCTACGTCACGTGACAGATGGAGGCATATTTTGGCACAGCTCCTGTGCTCGTCGTTCAATGACACGTAATTAAAATTAGGTGACGTCTCGTTGACGCAATCCATTCATACCTTTTACACCTGTTTAACTGTTACTTCAAGGGTCATAAAATAGTAGATAAGTATTTGTAAAGTAACAACTTTATTGTAAATACATCTGAAAGGGTAAGCTTATAACAAAAAGAAAAATGATTGCCTTCGTGTCTGTTTATACCAGCTGATCTCAGGAACGGTTGGATCGATTTTGACGAGATATTTATTGTAGATAGCTACTTTTATGCAGAGTAGCAGCATTTTATTTTATAAATATCATTATGTATATGTACTAAAAATTGCACATGGGGCAGTACCACGAGACTCTATATTATCAATCTGTAGATAATTTAGCAGATATTTATTGTAAATTAGTTACCTACTTAAGAAGGTATATGGCAGCGATTTTCACAAACAACTTTTATAATATACCAATTCTTTAACCTTTAGTAAAACAGTTTTTGCTTTACGAATATGAACAATTTGTAAACATCATTCTACTCCGTAATAGAACTGGTATAAGAATTTAATTACTTGATGTTTCGTATCTAGTCTTCCCTTTTAATAATAGTTGTATTTACGAAGTCACAACAGATTACGTTGGAGACAACACACGCTTAAGTATGAAGGATTAATAAATAATTATATGTTTAGCATTGACCTTCGCGGGTTAATGAATTCAGTATTGTACAAACGGTTAAATATTTATTAATGTTACGTACGTTGTTGTCATGAATTATATTTGTAGTCATCTAGACGATTACGAGGGCTTTTCAAATAAACTACAATGCCGATGGCCGAGATCAAACTGGTTTTATTTCAAAATAAACTGAAAATGAACACTTATAATAAGGATTCTAATTGAAAATATAATAGTCGAGGTTATATATTTTATATGGACTATACCGTCTTGTCCATAAATATGCCTTAGATTAACTTACTAAAAAATGTAGTTTCTTCCTTTTTAGGATAATTTTAAATTATGTACTTATATTGTTAGACATATCAAATTGGTACAATATCATTACTGCTGATCTGATTTTCAAAACGATCTAAGTATGTACTTATTATTATTATTAGCGCTGGCATTATAAATTGAGGTAATAACACGTTGCCAATTTAACAGTCTTGAGTTTCCTTCATACGGTAGACCACATCAATTATTATTTATTGCGTAATATTAAGATGACATGAAAATATACGTTAATTAACTACAATTAAAGGCAATTACTCAAAGCATTGGAGCATATGTATGTACTTTGTACATGATGTATGTACAATATTTTTCATACATTATATCTTTAAGGCTAGTTGACAAAATTTAAAAAACGCAAACATCATCATTTTGTAAAATGTATATTGTGCTCAGTGTTTATATTGCCACGTCTATCTTGGCAGTTGGCACTACCCTGCTGAAGATGGGATGGGGCCAACATCTCGAAACAATGTATCCCATATTAGACAAAATCTATGTCACCTATGTTCTAACGTGATCGACTATAGAGTATATTGGTGCAGCTATGGAGTCAATTGGGAAAAATAAGCTAATCGACCGTTGCTTTCTGAACAATACGTTCACCACCAAAACAAAATTTTTAAAAACTTAAATTAATACTTTTAAAATGTGACACTTTGGATTCAGGTAACACCGCACAAGAAACTGTGAAAATTTCACATAACCATACAGGAGGAATTGTCACAACCAAATTAAGTATGTAATTAATTTAAGTTAAAACTTTTACTTCACTTTACAATAAAGTATTAATAAAAAAATTATTAAATTACTAACGGTGAAATTTCAGTCACTGAATCAAATATATAAATACTATGGTAGAGACATATAATATCACTTTTAAATTCATTTATTTTTTTGACAGTATTTTTTTAAGTCTTTGCTCGACTTCCTGATTTTGATAAAATCTTATGTCATGTTTACAGTCAAATATTTAGGAACTTCATTTATATGCTTCCGTTATTAGGAATTTAATGATTCATGACCTTGTGCGTGACCTTACAAATCACGATAACGCGAAGTGACGCGGAGGCATCTAATATCTTCACGCTTTGAACTGTAATTTCGTTGGCATAGGTTATGTGTTTATTGGCAAACGGACCGCTTGCATTCCCTTTTATTAATAAAACTCAAACAATCAATCACTTTGTAGCGATTTATAAAAAGATTTAGTTTAGGTTATATTTTTAGCGTCTTTTTATAAATATTTCATCAATTAGTACATAGACTATAGCCGTAATTTCTAGCATAGTTTTATTGGTACTAATAATCTTAAGTGATTGTTTTTTTATATACATTTATTCTGAAAAATATAAATAAAGTTTTACGTACAAGCTATAAATTATCATGAACCGGCATATTTAAAAGCTTAATTCGTTACATAGTACGTACAATGTACATACTAGATACAATAATTCATCAAAGTTTGTTGCATAATGTAATAAGAAAAATATCGGTCTTCATGCATAGTCAACAACTATTTACTTTATTTGAATATTATCTTTGAACCGAGATGTATTAATTAAAATTATTTGTAATTTAACATTCTTTATATCGAATCGTCGTCTTTACAAATTTTTCGAAACATAATGTTGTTAATATTGATATTTCACCAGTCGAATAGTATGAAAACTATGGACATGGTTTACAAAAAAACATCAAAATTTGTTTAAAACCAGAATTTTACGCCAAAATTAATTCACTGTTTAAATATCTTCGTAAAAAAGTGTAGCGCTTTGAATAACAACTTTTTTTAATTATAATAGGTTTGTATCAGTAATTAAACGTCGTTTTAGCCATGTTTCAGCGGCTTTGTGAACCATAACTCGGTTATCGTAAACACGCTAAGCTACTTTTTTGATTTGAATATTACTTATTATAAGTATCCTTGAAGATAATCATGAGTGGTGGTCACGTCATTATCATAAAAAATGAAAAACAATGTAACTCGACAAATTTTTCATTGAGTACAAAGAGTGGTTGGTACAAAGAGTTTAGACGCTGTCCACGTGGCAATAGTGACAAGGATTACACGTGTTACAAGAAATAAAAATATTGTTAGTTAGACTTAATGTTATTTTTTCTTATCTTTGTACTAGATAGACAGGTGTAAATTTAGTGTAACTAGCGATGACAATGAAGAATAAAGTGAATTGTCAGAATGTTTTTTATGTTGTATTTTATACGTACCCAAGATTATGATATATATTTTTTTCACTGAAAAATAAATTGAAATACGTACAATACAATTCTTACGTGACATATTTTTATGTAATATCTAAAACTTAGAGATACCAAAAATGTTCATTAGCAAAAACTAATGATACACGATTATTTTAATCACACATATACAAGCAAAAAATTTGTCTGTCAAAACCAATAAGACATATTATAAGCAAACTTTATTAATAAATAAAGTAATAAAGTTTGCTTATAATATAAAAAATCGGTTCCTTATAAAAATGATATGTTGTCAATAATTTGAGGTTTTAACAAAAATGCAACTTTTTTAAATACATGGCGAAAAATATTTAACAAAATAATTGTTTATAATTGAAAGAATTTGTAAATTAGTAATGACACATAGGTAGGTAATTTTATCCACAGATAACAAATGAATCTGCGATAAACGGTTTCGATTTTCGATTAATTTTGCAGATATAGTGTATATATTTTAATAAATTTCAAAATATCGACCAAGTGTTGATAATATAATAAGCTTTCAAGGCCAACCAAGGGAAGATTGTTATATATATTACTTATTATTTCTAATCGCTACAAAATACAAAGAACAGAAGTAATCTTCGATTTTATTAGCATCAATTAATAACAAAGTTGCTTTCTGCCGTCACTAAATAATAGAAAGAGAAAAGTAATAAATAACATTTATCTCATGAAGAAAGGTCAGTTAGGTCATTAACATTGGCTCAAAATATAACCCAAATCGCAACTTATACTTGAGCCAAGTTTTTGAGTTCGATAAATATGTTAAAACTCTCAAATCTATATAAAAACGGTTTAACTAGCCTTGAAATTAGATCCTAAGTTAACCTACATATTGGCGTTTGCTTTAACCGCGATTTATGACGCCTGTTAGTGACGCTTTTTCCACGTACCTACGCTTTGTGACGAACCTGCGTTCTGCACCATACGCAATTGGAGAGAATATTGTTAAAGCTTTAGAAAACAAATGTAGTGACGGCAACACACACAATCCATAAAAAATTAAATACAATTTTTATTGTTAGAGAAATGTAATAATCACTTAAGGTTCTCTCATCTTAGATATTTAGTGTGTAGATACTGTAACAAAATAATAAATAAAACATGGATTTATTTTATCTATGTTTATTATCAAGTAGGTCCTTATCAAGCTTTAAAATTGAAAATGCTTACAAAATACTAAACTATTTATCTAACGAAGGATTTATCAATTTTAATATAGCTATCAGGTATGAATGATGACATCGCCTTGGCGATCGGTATCGGATTATAGGACGAAGTGACTTTGTTTACGTAATTTAGACATTTGTGAAAAAAAAAACACAACCGAAATCCGGGTCGTTGTGCGATTAAATTTGTTATCTGCTACGTATTCGCATCATTATTTAAGCGTGTCTGTACACATTATTCAAATGTTACGGTTTATTGATAGAAAAAACTGGCATCGTTAACTAGATAACCCTACTTTTACAATATTATATAGCACAAATGCGTTTTGTTAAACACATTAATGATCTAGTAGATAGTTAATTCAATCTAATACAATAATAAATGACATTCAGTTCAACTTTTAATTTATAGAGACTACTAATTCTTTTTTAGAATTTAAAGGAATTCTTTACTATATCATTTTCATATATCTATACGACAATAGGCATGACGCTAAGAAAGAATCTGATTACAGGAATAGATCTCTTTTGAATGACCTATAACATACATCTTGACTTATTTCTATAACAAGAATATAGTGTTTATATTAATTGTTTAAACATGACGCATGGTAATGACCAACGATTTTGTTGCAAATTTTAAAATTAAAGAATAGGTTGTTACTTTTTTGTATTAAAGCTATCATTTCTGTAGAGATCTATTATTCATAAACTGTATTTACAATAATAATAAATTGCTGTTGGTTAGTCTCGCTAAAATTTGAGAAAGCTGCAGCGATTTGGCTAATTTTGGTCTTGAAATATTCATAGAGGTCCAAGGAAGGTTTAAACGGTAATAAAATATGGAAAAATTAAGATAAAAAACTAAAAACGACAATTTATTTTCCCATAAAACCTTGTCCTATCTGTCAAACATGGTGCTATAGGAAATCATTTTTTTTTATTTTTAACAGAAATTACAAATCTGTTTATAATCTTGTAACGCAAATAAAGTTTGGGGGGTCAGCTAGTAGATAGTAAATATATCCGAGTAGGTCAGTTTTTCAAAATACTTTATTATGCGCATACTTTCACAGATCACCATTATATATTCTAACGTCTAAGGTCAAGACTGCCTTCATTGTTTATACTGCAACAGTTTTAACGAATATTCAAGCAGGAATCATATAATGAATTTGTGCGGTGGAGAATTATGGTATATTACATTTCATTTTATTGTTGAAAATATTTTAAAATTGTAAAATATAATATTATTTAAAGCTAACTTTATTCTTTTATATTTTGCTTTGACTTTGGTAAAAACTAAGGTCGAGAGGACGTAAAAACATTTTGACATTACGATGCGACGACAAAATTACATGTACAAGAATTACAGCGAAACCGGTCTCTAAATGTTTAATAACATTATTAGACACTACATATTACTTCCTATTACCGAACTAATAATTCAACAAAATATGACTTCTTTTATTATTTCTATCTACTAATCATAATTAGGTTACATTCATTTGAAATTAGGTGAAACACATTTTATTTATCTTACCTTATCCCTCGTAATTCCATTATCATTTTAGGCGTTGCCCATTGCCTAATAATAAGCATATTTATATCAATAAAAATACAAACAGCTGATAAAAAGTTTATTGGTATAGCTATAGTAACTTTGTAGTTTCGGTAGTTCTATAACCCACGAGAGATAAGTGGGACACAAGAAAATGACTCTAGTATAGTTTGTCTCACCGGAAGACTAATTTGAAGGGGGATCCCTTGGGAAATAGCAAAGCGTAATGAATAGCTACTAGGTTACAGTTGTATTATACACGATGTTTAGATATATATGTATGTTAGAAAAAAATTAATAAGCACAATAATATATTTTTAAAGCGACCAGGAACTAGGAAATGTTACAAGGTGTTGTTATATCTTTTTTTATATGCTTTAAATAAAACTGACGTTTTTCTCTTATAGAATTTGGATAAATAATTTATAACTTTGTTTTAGCTTTAACAATTAATTGCTTTTTGTAATTAAAACTAAAGAAATGAAACTTCTAAACATTTTATATGTCTAAGGTAAAAAAAATGCAGTTCAAGTGCTGGCCTTCGGTAGCGATACAGAAATGCCTTAGATAGATACGTTGCGCATAAGTAGTTCAGATAAGGGGTTTGATCGCACATTGACCCGGATTTCAGTTATTATTATTCTTTAGAACTACATAAATTAAGTAAACAAAGTTAATTAGTTCTATACGACAACGACTATTTTTATCAACAAATTTGACACAGCCTGTTTATTATGTTATAAACTATGCTATACGAAGTACTTGGATGTCTATACTATAATATATCTATAATATTATCTTTTAAGGTTCGCTCGTAGTAGCTATGTGAATTAATATAAAATCTGCATATATATTGTCTGAAAACGCAGACGTAACGAAGTCGTGCAGATTTGCTGTATGTATGACATACACCTGAATGATCACAATACAATAATAGCGGAGGTAAACACTCTATTCTAATATTTGAAAGCTGAAGAGTTTGTTTGTTTGATAGCGCGTATCTCAATAATCTCTTGGTCCGATTTGAAATATTCTTTCAGTATTGGATAGTACATTTATCGAGGAAGACTATAGCCTATATTATATTTAAAAAATAGCGATATATATATATACATATATGTATGTATGTATGGGTGTGTGTGTGTGTGTGTGTGTGTGTACAAAATAACAATAGCAGATATGGGATAAAACTTATCCAAATTAATATGATTGATAGCTAGAAGTGGACGATAGTATCGAAATGAACGCGAGCAAAGCCGATGGCAGAAGCTAGTCCCAATATATGACTTAAAAAGAAATCTATATTCTAACATTGTCTTAATACCAAAACTTTAAAAAAAAAAATTATTATCCCCATATAAAGTTCATAAACATAATGTAGAATTAGTAAAGTACAGTTAATATTTGTGGATCAGATCATCTGCTTGGCTACATGATGCATAAAGTTTGCCTTCATGGAAGAGAGCTAGAAAGTGAAGAAAAGTTTTACAGAAGGTAACGTCACATTCGTTAATCAGAAGAATTTTATTTATTTGTTGTCAATGTAGATACAGTACTTAAATAAAAGGTATTGAGTTGTATGTGCAATGGAAATAAACGTCCAAAAAGAACAGGTTTGGCCGCTTTCCCATTTGGCAAGTTACTTATCACAACCTTAGCAAAATTAGACTGACCGAATCCTTTCATTGATTTCATATGAACATTGTAACTGCATAAGTTTTAACTGAAAGTACATATTCTGAACACACTTTTATTTTTGAAGCACTTTTAAAACTGTTTCATTGGTAGTTACTAAAATACAAGTAAAATACAGCTTTATAAACTGTAATGGTACTGAATACGTACATTAAGAGAATGTCATAATATTTCAATATTCTAAAAGTACTATTCTATTTCGGTACTTCATAATATATTATTATTTACGCGAAAATACCAATAGATAAGTAGTAAAGAAGTCATTTGAAAGATAAATACTAATCATGTTTTATATAGTGTCATAGCACTTGGAAGTGAAAATTATAAATAATTCACTAATTGAATTACATTTATTTAGATCTAATTTATCGTGTAGCATATAGTTGACATATGTCATTTTATATGAGCGAATACCAAGGTTTTAAGAATTTACTTAAGTACCTCAGTATATATAAAGCGTAATAATATTATTTATTTATTCGATCTTGAAGTAGTCAGGTATACAATAATTAGATATAAGTAAAGATATGAATAAGTAATAGTTACTTGCGTAATTAGTAATACTAATAATAACTAGTTAACTAACTAAAACTAATACTATAGACGTAAAATATGTGTTACGTTTTCACGTTTTAAATCTTAAACGAATTGTGATTAAATTAGGCTTACCCAACATAGTCGGGTCGTCGTAGTAATAAAATTTGAAACTAAAGTTGATGTTGAAATTTGAGTACAAATTTAAAATTCACATATTTTCGTTTTAAGTAAATCATTTCTTAAAGTTTACGGACGCAAGGAGTATTTAATCATGTTTTTATTGTAAGTATAATCCAGCCAGCACAGTTATAACTTTTGGCATTTGTCAAAGACAGTTTGGCTCCTAATATGTACATAAGTATAGACTATAGACTATACAATTAAAAAAAAAACTTTTATTTGACATATTAATTCATAGGCGACAGCGCAGGCACAAACCAGTTAAACTATAAAGTCGCGGGTCATTTAATGTTATCGATTAAATAGCATAATCAATACTAGCAGACAAGTAATTCAAGGGCATTTTACTTAATTATAAATTTATAGTTGCACAGATAATGTTAATGTTTACTTACAGACGGATTTAACAGAACTGCAAATGTTATCTCAAATATATGGAACTTTT
>JAOSYY010001109.1:0-16858 GCA_025727935.1 Hebomoia glaucippe
GAATAGCATAATACATCTTAATAAATACTCTATTATCATTGTCTATTTGGTGGTTTTATGCGAGTGCACATTCAGTATTAATAATGGTAAAACAACATGGCTTACAAAGTCATTAAAATCTGATTATTTATTGCATATAATGCAGAACAAAGTACGTCGGGTCAGCTAGTTTTTAAATATAAAAGGATTCATAGATTTTGAAAATTTCGTTTTATTTAAATTCCTGTAAACATAACAGCCATAAATGGCTAGTCTTATAAGTTAATACAATAAATAAATGTTTAACAAAGAAACACTGTATTTTTATTAATTTGAATTAAAATTTGCATTGCATGCTCTCATTGAATGGCTTCATAGTTTCAATTAAGCCAGTGTCATTGTATTATTATATAAACCGTAAATCGTAACTGTGATAAATGGCTGTCTTTTATGACATCGAGATGTCTATAGAATATGTCATGCTCTGTCTGTTAGTACAGTTGAAATTTACCACAAACTAATTCTAGAGAACTTAAATGTTGAAAGTTGGCCCATGGCCTACCCATGTCTCCTACAATTTCTGGTCTTGGAAATGTCAATGACATTGGATTTGATGTATTTGAACAATGACTGTGTTATGTTCCAAGATAAAATTAATCTACTGGTGAAAACTGTGACAAAATTCTTCAAAACATTAGGAAATTACCGTATATGTACATACAACAAGGTGGAGAAAAAAGTTGAACAAAATGTTCAATTGCTCTATTCTAAACAGCCACAACGGTTTTTGCATAAATTCATTGAATGTACAGACGACCGCTTTAATTTACTATATGTATATATTATTCTCACCTGCACTTCTTTATTAATATCATCATAGCTGACTATATTGTAGCATATTTCCGAGCTATAGCCATGATTGATATGACAAGTCCGGTACAAATAGAAAGTTTGTTCAGTCACATTGGTTATCATAAACGCCATCATGTAGAAAAACATCACAGGTTCGACAGTTATATGTCTATACCATTTTTTCCTTTCCTCGACCTGTTAAATGTTGAAAACACAATATTATTTACATGTATTTACAAATTCTTAATAAAATAGTTAACTATTTTTTTTACAAATTGTAAATAAGTTTGTCACGTCTAATGTTAGTTGTCGAAATAATATTTACTAATTCAACCCACATTTGACTATTTCAACCGCCTAGAAAAGTTAAAGAAAATTCTACAAAAATATAAAAAAAGTAAAGGTTATAACAATTTTAAAATTTGAATCTATTTGTACTAGAGGATGATTGTATATTGCTAAACTCAGAAAATAATTCTCCGATCATTATGATAATTGATAATTATATTTTCAAGGAAAATATTTATGTTATAACCATTTAAATGGTTCTAAATTTATATTATACTTTATATGACGCAGACGCAGGAAAGTGGCTGAGCTATTAATATGTAAATGAAATAAATATGATTTATTTTATGTACAAAATAGCTTTAGTCAGTTTTCATATTTAATTATTATGAAAAAATGTGATATTGCTGAGGTAGCGATTTATTATTATTATCTTATGATAGACAGATCAGTATTGTCTGCTAAG
This sequence comes from Hebomoia glaucippe, assembly GCA_025727935.1. Lineage (NCBI taxonomy): Eukaryota > Metazoa > Arthropoda > Insecta > Lepidoptera > Pieridae > Hebomoia > Hebomoia glaucippe. The sequence goes on from JAOSYY010001109.1 coordinate 1,586, forward strand.
AACCTTTGATGTAATTTCTAATGTTGCTTACAAATTTTTATTAGTTATTAGGATTATCGAATTTATATGGTCCATCTAAAATAATTAACTTGGTCTAGTTGGAAGTGTAAAGTTTGTTACTCAGTTGAATTCACGCTTCTAGAGAAGAATAGAGGAATAAAAAAGAGATAAAATTGTATTTGTATTGTAACATTGATTTTTTGAGTTAATGTTATGTTTCTTAGAGAAGTTTCATAGTATTAGTGTACTGGTAAGATGGATATTGTGCAAACAAATAAATAAATTAGGACTTAAAAAATAAATCCATACATTTCTTTACTTTTAAATCATGAACAAATTGTTAAAAATATTAAAACATTGTGTATTATAATAAAAAAGATTTTTTTAACCACTAAATTATTAAAAATAATAAATTATTTACCATGTACGAAACCTCATCGTTCGCCTGATACATATTTGAAAATACAAATGACACTATTCACATGCACCCCACTATTTTCTAGTTGAATTGAAACTAAATTAAGTATTGATATTATTTAATAGGTATAAAGTTAAACACACCGTGCAAACTTGTTAAGTTGTTAGTGTCAGAACTTATAATAAATCTAAATAAACTTAACCTGTGCTTACCCGTGACTTTAACGTCAAAGTCGTTGTATACAGTGACAGTCGTTGTAAAAGTAATTTTTAATCTGTTATTTTCATAAATCTTATACGTATAGGGCTTTATTTAAATTAATTCCGAAGCATAAAATCGCTTAATGTGGTATGCACGACCTGAAGCATTTCATTTACAAGATAACAATTGAATTTATTAAGAAAGTTAACAATTGTTTTACAACTTTACTAAATAATAAGTAAATACAAAACAATATAATTTTATTCAGTTAACCGTAAAAGTTTGGTTTTGAAAAACTTAAAATTATTATTTTCTTATTAAGAAACGGCACTCATCGTTATTCTTTATAACTAGAAATCTTATTGTTAATCTGTATCCCGAAATTCAGAGAAATACAGTTATACTGTGAATCTGTGGTATTGTAGAGCGCGCCATTATACAAAGTGATCGTACTGTTAAGTTCTTAACTTAAAGGCGAGTCCTGCCGCCCATGGACACCTCCAAGACCAGTTCTTAAGACCTTAGTCATACAACTGACCGAACTGAACTTCCGACCGACTTCTACTACGTGTTACACCGGGGGAGCTTCAGGTATCACAGTATAACCTTTTTTCATTAAAGTTACGATGGGCGATATTACTTTTTAATTTTTACTGACTACTTTCTATAGACAGCTGTCTTAATATAATATTTCGTCCTCATGTATAGACGATTCAATGATGAATATTATATATATAATAAAACTATAAATATACCTATATTTACTATAACAAATGGATATATTGTTTCAGAGCATCAATAAATTAAGAACTAAATGTATTCGTAAGTAAATTTAAATTAAAAACATGATATTTCGCCTTAAAAATATTTAATAAGTTAATATTAAAATATAGGAAATGTTTTCTACAATTTGTGGATAAGAGATTATTTTTGTTGCAGACCATATTATAGTATCCTTAATAGATTCCCAAGTTCGAGAACATGCTGTTTTTGTATGTCACCGAAAGTAGGTTCTCTTACAACAGCCATATTAGGTTTGTTCCTTAGTTTAATGTATATTGCATTTTATGAATTCGGTGAACCTATTATGAATGAATTAAACTTAAACAAAACTTTAGCTATAATAATTGCTCACTTGTACCCTATAATGGGTATTTTGTTATTTGCTACTCACATTTTACTCCTTATAGCTACTATTACATATAATGAAGTTTTAATTTTATTATATTTATGGTATGTCATTGGGGTCAGTTTTGTGGATGTTTTAGTGGTATGCTACGTTGCAATGTCTTTAATTATTAATAATTCAATAGTTTTGGGGATTGCTATAATATGTTGTGATGTGTTATTTTGGATTTTTATTTATATCTGTGTAATCCCTGCGATTAATGGTTTTAGGAGAAATATCCATACCATACGAGTTGTAATAAGGTAAATATAAGTCTTATATGTACATTTTTCAAGGTTGTACATGACCATACTAATATACAGGGTGTAAGGGGACGTCTCCCGAAAACGAAGGCAGATGATAGTATTAATGACAACTTTGATGATGGGATGGAAAAAATCAGTCCTGACTATAAAAAAGTCATATTTTTAAAACGTTTTTTAGCGTTATTTACGCTTCATAATGTTAGTCTGGCTAAATTAAATAATAGTATCATAAAAATACATTACGCCAAAGGGGTGGTTCGTTTGATAGATTATTATGTTTGATATTTTTAGTTTTTGAGACAGTTTCATTAAAATTTCCATGTTTGCATTGTGCGTTCGTTGAACCGATCATCAGCTTTTTTGGTATCATGTTTCATTGCTGGTTTTTGTTTGAAGTAAAGTAATGTATTTTTTATGAAACTATCATTTCATTTAGCCATACTATCATGATGGGGCGTAAATGACGCTAAAAACGATTTAAAAATGTGACGTTTTTATAGTCAGTATCGAGTTTTTTTCTGTCCCATCATCAAGTTGTCATTAGTACTATCACCTGTCTTCGTTTTCGGGAGCGGTCTTTTTACACCCTATATGTATGACGATGAAAATAGGCAAACAAATAAATCGATTTATTTGTAACTTGGTTAAATATTTTTTAAATAAAAAAAGTATTATTAAATTATTTTTTTATTTATATAACTCATAAGCTTGTATAAAAAATTGGATTGGTAAATAATACAATTATTGTGCACTTGCCATAAATAAGGTTTTTAAATCCATTCATTAAGAAATAGGTATTCATGTGACTGATATTGAACTTATGTACAATATAATTCACAAACATTAAATGTTTTTACTGCCAAATATAGAAAAATGTACTCTTTTATGAAAATGAGACAATTATGCGGAATTTTCTCGCTCTATTTATTAGAAAAATCGAAAACTACACTACATTTAAACAGAACGATTTAAGGGTGATTAAAATGAAGACTTTAAAATGCGATATGGTACTTAAAACAACTGAAAACCCAGTTATCATTTTGCAGTAAAAATAACAGCAGTGAGATAGTGGCAATATTTGCCAACTCAAAAAATAAAAGTGAAGTTTTAAAAATTAGGATCTTCGATAATTGTATAGCTGATATAAAATCGAACAGAACAACGTTCCATAAGTATCCTTACCAAAGTAATACGTTTGTGAATTTCTATCTTGAGTTTTCCCTTGAATCTTAAATTAATGAACCAATTTTAATGAATTTTGCTAGATAGACTAGAGTTGTTTTTTGTTTTATACAACAATTTCATGTTTAATTTTAACTTTTATACGATGAAAATACTGAAATTTTATGAATTAATTAAGCGTATACAATACTTACAGTGATCATTTACGTATAATATGTTTGTGTTGTGTGTAATTCAGTTTTTACGATAATAATTATGAAGATAGCCAGTATTACTTATGACTTTATAAGGAAGGAATACTTGTCACATATATGGTTAGCATATGGGTCATCGTATAAAATACCCGTGAGTGATTACCATCGACTTCAAGAAGTCCAGAAGCCTTGGATACGCGTGGCCAGCCTTAGGCAGTTCACCTGGTGTTAAGTAAATCCTGTCGCACATGGAGACCTCCGAGATCAGTAGATCTAGGAAACGCGTTGCCAACCTTAAGTGTTTGCCATATTACATCAGTCCTTATTTTTAGAATGACTACCGGTCATATTTTTATTAGGAAATTCTTAGACTAAACAAAACGCGCGTAGTACTTCACAAACTTTCCATCGATGAACAGGGGTACGTGGACGGAACTTATAATTTATTAGGAGTTGCTCTCACTACATTTAGTAATGAAAATGCTATTGTTTTTGACACTCGTCCGGCAACTGGCAGCACGTACCCGAAGCAGAAGACAAAAAACAAATTTTTGATAATTATTTCCAATCGGGACTCGAACCCGGTACTCTGCAATCGCGGTTGTCTTATCTGACTGCTGGGCTACAGAACCCTCAATATCCTAAAATAATTAAACAGTCTAGTTTTTTCCGATATTTTCTAGCAGTGGCGTAAATAGTATTTACGCATTTTATACAAAGCCTACCTTAACAAACTCAATATTAACAACATAAATAACTTTGTATATATACAAAAAAGTACTATTTCATATAATATGTAATATGTATTCGGAAAATCATAGACTGAAATCGAAATGCGCATAGCACTTCACGACTTTTCCATCTATGAACGATGGTACGTGACCGGGACGGAACTTATAATTTATTAGGATTTCCTCCCACCACATTTAATACTCGAAATACCGGTTATTTTAGACACTCGTCTGGCTACAGGCCCGTACCCGAGGCAGAACATAAATTACATATTTTTAATGCAACTGTGTTCCGACCGGGACTCGAACTCGGTGCTCTGGTGTCGCGGTTGTTTTACCTAACCGCTAGGCTACAGAGCCCTCGTCTGAAGTCTAAAGCAAATTCCTTAGACACCATACCCAAAATGCAAGCCTGTCTACTTATCTATATATTAATACGTGAGCCAAAAACTTTGTACCCGTTTTTTACGAACATTGCACAGCCGGAGAAGTATGAAATCTCGCACACTTAAATTTGACATAGAAGAGTGTAGAATACTATCACTTTTTTTAAACTTATGTATATAAATACATTAAATCAATTAAAAACATTACACACACTGCCATGTATCTAACAGACACTCTTGTTTATTGTTAACATCTGTGGTAAAATTGAGAATGAATTAAAAACTAATAATTTAATTGAATCATGGCCGAATTTTGACAACAGAGCGACCACTGGTAACATTAAATATATATCGCTGTATATGTTAAAATTCGTACTAGTATTGCGTTGATGTCGTCAGCGGAGGTAGTTGAGAATAACAGATATTCTAAAAAGTTTTGATTGGCTAAAAGGCAGATGCTGGGTAAGAGGAGCATTATTCTTCCCAGTCGAGTGTTGTCCTTGTTTGCGCAATGCTTCTGGATATGTGTTAGCGCCTCTTCTTGTAACACCTCTGCGTTCAATGACGTCGTACAATCTACAAGGTATATAAGAACATGATTGTTATGTCAGGTTTTTTATAACGAATTCCATATATGGAAAAGCGAAGTGATATAATACGCATTTGAACTGAATTTCTGAATGCTTTGAATTAACCATAGATATGTCGGCAGCATATCGTGGAGAGCCCCAGCTCATATGTTCATAACTGATATAAAAAAATATTTAAAGATTGTATGTTTGTTTTTATTGTACTACCCTTAAAATAGGGGGTAGAAGAGTTGAGATGGAATGACAATTACTAAACAGAACGTTTTACGATTTAGGTATCAATCAAAGTTGGTTGACAATATAATTAACACGAGCGTAGTCGCGGTTCTAACTTAGTATTAGTAACGTATATAAGAGAATTTAAAGCTAAAACAGTACATACCAGTTCGAAAAATAATTGCCGATTTTAAACAGTCGTATTCTAATTTATCCAATCGACAGCGCAGTATTTTTTTTAGAAGATAAGTTATTTTATTAATGTCCTCTTTGATGTTTGGCCGTTTCGAAAGTATCGATGAAGATACAAGATCTGAAAAGTTCGTTATATTACGTTTAATATACGGGGTGTTTGGGGACTGCCTCCGATAACGAAGACGGGTGATAGCACTAATGACACCTTCAATGAAGGGACGGAATTAAATTCGATCCTGATTAAAAAAATTCATGTTTTTAAAACGTTTATTAGGATAATATCGCTCCATCATATTAGTCCAGCTGTTTTTGTTATCATACTTTATTGCTGCTTTTTCATTTTAGTAAAGTTATGTATTTTTTACGAAACTATCGTTTCATTTAGCTATACTTGCAAGATGGAGTGTAAAAATGCTAATATAAAAGTGTTAAAAATATCTCTTCTTTTAGTCAGGATCGATTTTTTGTCCATTCCTTCATCAAAGGTGTCATTAGTACTATCACCCGTCTTCGTATTCAGGAGCAGTCCCCAAACATGCTGTATAAAAAATAAACATTACACTATACATCTATACCATATAAAAAAAATAAAATAAAAACAGACTTTTTATTAATCTATGTATAATCAAGTATATTAATGTATTTATAATAGAAACATTATATCAAATATTTGTCTGTTTGTATGCACCGCCTAAACTCCGAAAACACTGTCAATATTCGGGCTCTGTCGCGTATCAATGGCTTTTTATAATTATTTTATCATCACCATCATCTGTATAGAATAGAGGTTGATGAATATCATTGGGGGACACTACTGTTCATCATCATAGATATTTCATCATCTAGATAGCCACATATATAAATCAAACTTACCCTCTTCAAAAGAAAATGAATACTGGGCCGCTGTTAATATGAATAGCTCTTTCCAATTATTTATAAGGAGGCATGTTTGCTCTCTCAGGGACATTTGTCGGAAAGGAGACAAACTGTGTAACCATTTTATTGTTCCCACTAATAATTCCGCGGCGGGCGCGTAACTTTCTTCTGTATTGAAATCTATTTTGTTATAAAAATTCGGTGTATATGTAGAGTTATCGTATACGGTGCTCTCAGCTTGCCTTACAGTTTTGTCTTTCGTAGTGTTATTTTCTGTACCGGCGTTGTAGTCTAGACCTTGATCAGGCTGTTCGTGTGTCACTGATGGTGTATTAATTAGACTTTTTCTATCTGTCAACATTAATTTTATGATTGTAGTTAAGGCGAATAATCTTAAATAAATATACAGGTTGTTTCATTGCTGGTTTTTTTTCAGTATTTTTATAAAGTTATCGTTTCATTTAGCTGTACAAACATGATGGAGCATAAGTAACTCTAAAAAAACGTTTTAAAAATATGACTTTTTCATAGTCAGGATCCAATTTTTTTACTTCTGATCTTCAAAGGTGTCATAACTGCTATCACCTGTTTTCGTTTTCGGGAGCAGTCCAAAAACACCCTGTATATCATTAATACAATCGCAATAGCACACAAGCGCATAGCTAACATTCGCAAATTGAAAAGCTAGGTAATTGATAAATTTCTGAGTCAATAACATTGCAATCTATTATTAAACGCACAACTGCTATCGTTTGTGGAAAACTTTGTTCTTTTAGTAAAACTACCAGTTACCAGTTTTTAAGACATACCATATATTGTACTCTCATCATTATTCCGTGCTTCTTCCGAACTAGATACTTCATCATCCTTTATTTTTTCAACATCCTGCGACTCTGATTTATTCGAAATATTGTTGTATACACTACTTGCATATTTCGGGGAACCCAACGACGATTCTAAAAAATATATATTCCACGTTTTATTTTTATTTAATATCACATATCACTTAGTTATAAATATACTTACTGTTTAAGGATTCAAGACTTTGCAAGTTGTCCGAAGTTATGATGGGCGGATAGAATAGGTTCGTTGGTAAATATCCCGGGTGTGACATAGAATAGTGCAGCGAAGCTGGGAATAGAGGCATCTTGAAAGGATTTACTGAGCTAAGTGGAGCTGGTGTGGTGACAAGTGGATTCAGGTGGGGAATGTCCGTAAGTGTTCCTTCAGGAAGTCTTGTGAAATGTTGAAATGTATTCTCTAAAAATGGCATGTGAATATGTCTATCCGGTAGTGTGCTGTAGGCGTGAAATGGTGTCAAATTTGTAGTGAGCGAGGGATTTGGAAAGGATTGACGGGAGAAGTTGAAGCCCAGTTTTTGTAGAGTCAATTGCTGCTGGTTGGTGATTGGTCGTGGTGCGCGTTCATGTTGCACCGCTAAAAAATATATAATAAATAGGTAAGATCAAAATGACAACAAACAAACAAATAACTTCCATGCTACTGGAAATTGTGTACGGCTCGTTCAGGATAATTCTGTACTTGACTGGAACGCGGTTAAATTACATTTAATAAATTCTGAATTATTTATCACTAACATATTTCAAAGAATTCTATATAACAACTAGCTGACCCCGCAAACGTCGTTTTGCCACATAATTATATACAATTTAGGAGTGAAAATTTGGGGTGGTATGTATTTTTATGTGCTGTATCATACAAAAATAGAAACAAAATATATGGTCTAAAAAATAAGAAGAAAAATTTAGGGGTGGACCACCCTTAACATTTAGGGGGATGAAAAATAGATAGTAGCCGATTCTCAGATATACTGAATATGAATATAAAATTTCATTAGAATCAGTGGAGTCGTTTCGGAGGAGTATGGGAACAAACATTGTGACACGAGAATTTTATACATTAAATTTAAAACAAGTATAATTTGCTACAATTAATGGATATAGTTTTGTATAAAATATTCTTAAACATACGTATATTCTTAAATATAAGTAATTATTGAAGAATAAAAAACAGTTTTATGCACACCATACTGGTACCGAGGTAACATCTTTACGCCAAGGTGCGGAGTTAACTTGATCGGTTTGAAAGAGAGTTTTATGGCATAAAATATGTAGTCACAAAATATAAATTTATGTAAAATCAAAATTATAAAATATGCATAGTCTTGAAACTAGTCTCAAAAGTTCACGTCTAAAGCTTAAAAGTATACATCATGTATACGAATCTTTATTCCTTTGCTTATATGACAGGACAAAGTACAAATCGATTTTTGATAATTTCGTGGAAGACATATTTTCGAGAATGTTTTTTAAAAAAAATTCTTAAAAATAGAGAAGCTAGAATAACAATTGATACGTAAACATTAGGGAGTATTGATATTATCTATAGAAAAAAGGAGTCGGTAAGTTTTGGTTTACGATTCGCGCCATTCGCCGATCAACTGTCAGGAAAGTAAACAACTGAGGGTGACGTTCCATTAGAAGGCGGGGATTTTATACTCAAAGCTTTTCTATACAAACAAAAATTAATAACTACTGTCTCGCTGAGCGCGGTTGGAACGGCTGCACTAATTTAGGTAATTTTTCTTTGGAATAGCACATGAAGTTTGAGAAAAACCTATCCACGCTATGAAACTGATTTAAAACATTTATTTGCTTTTCTAGTCACACATATAAAAACTGTTTTTTACAACACATTCCCTGCTTACAAGAAAATTAAAAATAATAGCTGGGAATCAAAACTATTTAAGGCGAATTTTGATTATTTACAAATTAATGTTTGAAATTATGGATAAATGTATTTTTTTATTATTATTATTTTAATAAAAAAAACACATGCTCGCTCGGATCCGAGTGTTGGGCACAGAATGTGATAATTTGACTTCAAGGATTTCAGGTTTGTTTTGAAGATATAGACACTTAATTCACACTACTTAATTGACGCATTATTTCCCTCGTATAAATAATCAAAATAATTATCGAAATTAAATTAATATATCAAATATACATGGCTTATTTTTTATTTGTATACTCATAAGTGCAACATTCAATTTTCCAATTATAATATTATACTAAATTTAATGTAAAGAACTTTTGCCACATCAAAACAACATCCGGATGAGTGGAAGGCGCCTCTTGTTCGGATACTATTATTCTTTCATTTATTTATCAATTCTAGTAAACTGGATGTCATTTGCCTCTTGACTGGCTGTATGACTCTTTTTAATTTCTTATAATACGATATTGGATCAAGTGAGTATGTCATAGAAGGCGGGAGGTTGTGGGCCGCGTGAGAACCGCAAGCTGGCAAAGATCGTGGGGCGCTGGCCCCCGATTTTTTCTCGCCTTTCATCCACACTTGTGTACCGCAAATACTTGAGAGTCTAATGGAAAAGACATGCTACTACGACGATTCCTGAATAAATACTTTATGAAGACAAGTGCTCGGTCGTGTCACCCGGCAATCTTCAATTTCTAAACGATTTCTCAATTACTACTAAAAATCTATAGATAGAATATAATATTACATACATTATTTCAGTGGAAACTGCATGTCTGTATATTTATATAAAAGGACTGGACGACTAGAAAAGATCAATTGAACACAAATGGTGTCTTTGTGTAATTTACAAAATTAATAGACTTATTGAAATTGCGAAATTCTTTTCTTTTTACATAGTCCCTTAGACAGAAAGAATCGATGAAAATGTAAAAACAGAAAAACGTATTTCTTTTAATAGGGCTCTGTAGCTTCGCGGTTGTATAAAGCAACCGCGACGCCAGAGCACTCGGTTCAAGTACCGGTCGGGACGAGTGTCAAAAACACAGGCATTTCGAGTATTAAATGTGGTGGGAGGAACTCCTAATAAATTATAACTTCCGTTAGGAACACGTACCACCGTTCATAGATGGAAAAGTCGTGAATGCTATGCGCGTTTCGAGTTCAGTCTATGAATTTCCGAATACTCGAAATAAAAGTAAATAAGGTTGGCAACGCGTCTTCTAGATCCATTGATCTTGGAGGTGTCCATGGGCGACAGAAATCGCTTATTATAAGTGAACTGTATGCTAGTATGCTTTATCAGATTTTTTCTGTCAAAATTAATTTTATGATTGAAGTTAAAACCGATAATTTTAATGAATGAATCAGATGACCCCTACGTACCGTCTTTCTTCATATTGACGCGAAGACATTTGGAGAAACGGCAAGCTTGGCACTGGTTTCTTCTGTTTACATCGACCACGCAACGGCCCCTTTCTTTGCACACGTAATCCAAGTTACTGTTACAAAAAATTATATTAATTAATATTTAATTTCTGTATAAATTCAATCGTTTATAAACGAGCTGGAGTCGTTAATTGTTGAATGAATACTGTTGGTTTATTTTTGTTACGCGCATTGGGAATTCAAAGATGGAAGCCGAAACGCTACAGTTATTTATGGCCTTGCCATATACGAATATGCGAAACGGGTGGACCGATTTTAATAGGATTCATTGGCAGATAGCTGATCATGGCACGTATCATCCTTAGCATCATAATATTTATTTATTAAGTGAATCAAAAAAATTTGTACCTTTTTTACGATTATTCAATTTCGCACACTTATAGTGTCTATTGCGAAAAAACGTTGTATGTTAATACTTTTTTTAAATCTGCTTTAAAAAATATTACATCAACTCATACATAAAAGCACGGAGGATAAAGCCGCTGGGTCTAGCTAGTCTGTTAATAAAATTAATTACCGTCGTATACTCCGCTTGAAGAAACCTCTGCAGCCGTCACACGAGGAGACACCGTAGTGCTTACCCGAGGCTTTGTCACCACACACACGACAAAGTGACTCTGGCTTCGTTTCCATCTGTTTAACAAAAATTAAAACTTATCGAAAAACTGTTAATAGAAAACAATTTGTCTGTAAATGGAAGTCAGTTGTAGAAATTCTCGCATTAGTTTCAAAATATGTACCTGAAAACTATTACAGAAATCCATCTTATTTTTATTAATATAAAAAATAGTGTATACAACATAATATATAATTATATTCGTCTTTAAACATTATTAAATTCATTTTTATTTTAATCTTTTAAACGTGACAACACGCCTATTTAGTATCATTTTTAAATCACAACTCAATAAAAGTGCGTTATAAATAACCATTTCTGTTTCTGACATCTAAAATTCTAAATCTGCACGCCGATTTGTATCCTCGTTTTAAGGATGTGGCCATAATTTCGATTGTTTACACTGTATTTTTAATTATCCTTAAAGGCAACTGATCTTTTCCGCATGAAATTGTTGTCTAGCCAAATGCTATGACTTATTTTTTAGCGAGATCAAAATACACTTTATTACACTGGTACGGAGCTGTGCGATGACGCCGGTAGTGCGGGACTCGGCCTAAGCCCACTAACTCACCAAAACCATCTACTGACTTAATACGTCGTACTTAAACGGAGGGTAAAAAAAGAGTTAAAATGCTATAATAACTACCTCTTGGTTTTTTAATTGATTTTCATGTGCCATGATAAAAATCATTGAAACACCAATTTGTAATATAAAAATAACATTTTTCTTAATACATTTAGTATACTGAAATACCAGAAACACAGTTTTTATATTATTACACGATTACTTTTATTTCAACATTATTATCATCTATACTAATATAATAAAGAGGAAGAGTTGTTAGTTGGTTTGTTTGAACGCGCTAATCTCGAGAACCACTGCTCCGATTTGAAAGTTCTTTCAGTGTTGGATAATACATTTATTGAGCAGGGCTATATTATATTTAACAAAAATAGGGATCCTTACTAAAAGTCCAAAAATGTGTAAAACCGAAATTAACGCGAGCGAAACCGCTGTCAGCAGCTAGTCACCTATTTGTATGTATAAAATAGAAGTTGTAACAAAAAAAATATAAATTCGATTTTAAAACGATCCCTTAATATATGCGCATAAGTTTTCCAACAATGGTTCAATCAATTTAACCTAACGTGACGTTCGCCGCAAACTTTATACTGTTTGAAAGGAAATTGTCGCATCATCTCGCCGGTGTATTAGTAATCGATTGATAATATTCAAATAAGGGATTTTTGATGTCGGGAGTGATGTCTAGAAGGGGTTTAGATGACTTTTTGAAAACACGTTCGCGAATCGACAGCTGTTCACTGTATAATGTAGATTAGAATGCGCCAAATATTTAGCAAGTGAAAATTCACACATTTTTTATGAATCACGTGCGCAATTTGGCTTATTGGCTATTAAAATTAATCGGTCCATTACAAATTTTGTAATTTGTGTTCTGTTTTGTTATCAGGCTGCCGGTGACCGGAAGAGTGTCAAAAACACCGATATTTCGTACTAAATATGGTGGAAGGAACTCTTAAATAATTATAAGTTCAGGCCAAGTCATGTACCATTATTCATAGAGGGAAGGTCTCAATAAAACACACACCCCGTATTATAACATCATTCGATAGTGTTGCTAATAAGGAACGAATTTTAGGAAATAATAATTGATAGAAAAGGGGCAGCTTTCTTTTCATCCAATTACCTACAAGTCGGGGTCTTGTAGGTAATTGGCATCTAAGTGTGGTCATATGACTTTAAAATACCCGTGTGTTGTAAACAGATAGATTTATCCATATAAACCTATGCTGGAGTTAAGCTTTCTGGTAATTATCTAGATGGTACATACAATCAATGGTGTTGAAATTTAGGATATTTGAAAAATGTATCGCTCAATTAGGTATTTTAGATTGTCATATGTGTTGCGTTAAAGACTGTAATTTTAACATGTCCTCAAGTCTAAATTGAGCGGTTTGTGATATAATAAACCCTAGTCCCTACAAATAGAGTTAAGTATCTATTTTCATATCGAGGGGAAATTACAGCGAACAAGTGACGGTTTTCCCACACGGCTCGTGACTCGCGCTGCTTTCGACTTCTCATTTTATCAAAATAAGACATAGGAAAACTCACTGTATATAATAACTAACAGGGCGCCGCGGTTTCACACGCATTAACTTTATATATAATTTATTTTTAGTCTAAAAAAACAACCTTGCAAATTTATATATATAATGTAAACTTAATTTTTAGGTTTTTATGCTTTTGTGCCTAACACAATTTTTCTTAAAGAAAATTTGTCCTCTTAAGCATTTTAAGTTATCAGAGAGTGTCCCTTTACCGGCTCGAGATATTTCTGAAATTGACTGGAACTAACAGACACTAAACTTTTAAATCTTATATTTTAATATCTTAAACAGACACTAGCTTATTGTAACGTGTATAAACAAAAGTTTTTATTCTTAAATTACTTAATTTTTAAAGCATTCGATTAACTTGTTATGCAAAATCCATCATTATTAATTAATGATATTATATAACTGTGTATTGTTACGCACGTGTTAAATGCTAACAGCGGGGTAACTTAGCTATGGGGTGAAGTTATAAGTGCCATTTGAACCCACAGCAATTGTTAGATACCTGAATAACACCTGTAAATAAATTCCAAATATTTGTTAGTAATATCAAAATACCCGCTTATCAGGAATGTACACTGTACCATAGCAAAATATAATTTTATCTGTGTATTAGTCTGTCTGTCTAATTCTTCTGGATAATCTATATATCTGTAATGGTTCTGGCGCAGCTGAGTGTAATATTAGCTACTTACGTTTTATAACTAGCTAAGATTCCACACAATTTGTACAAACCCATAAAAGTTTAATGTATACGACATTATTAAGATGTATTAATTATCCCTTTATAATCGTATCCCTTTGTTTGTCCGGGATGAATTTGGAAATTACTGAACCGATTTTAAGGTTTTTTCTTTAAAATGAGTGCTACGCTCCAACTTAAGAGACAGGATAATTTATTGTCTCAATATTATTGTATTGCGAATTATTATTTGTATATTTGAGAGTCTAAATTAATTTTAGCTCTATACGATTGTAACAGATGACAATATCTGTAGACTAAATTGAGTAGGTATACAACAAATGGCACTGTGTCAAAAGTACAAAGGTTTCATTAATAATAATAATGCTTACTAATTACAATTTAATATAACAAAAACCTTAGCCACAGCAATGCGTGGCCGGTTTATCTAGTATATTATATATTTATATTTAAGTCGTAAATTTCCCAATGTATAACATTTTAATTGACTCATTCTTGTCTCCCTTTCCATACTAATATCCCTAATATAAAAAAAATGAAGCACACCATAGGGCCATAAGAGAAGGCGTAGTCCGAAAGCACGACTCTTTAGAGTTTGTCTATTGCCGATGACTGATATAAAGAAGAAACACAAAATTAGTATTTATATATTGTTCCCTATGTATTAAAAATCATATTCTGTCATCATTTACTCCTTCCGCCTCACGAAATCTATCCTAATAAATTATAAATCCCACCCGGTCACGTACCACCACATAGATGGAAAACTCGTGAAGATCTTTAGATTACCGTTTTAAAACAATCTATAAATTTGTGAATACTCGAAATAAAAATAAACAAGACCGCTAGCAGAACGTCATAGTAAGAACTGATATGATGGCTAAGGTCTTAATGTGTAACGTCCCGTCGCTCTACCGGTCTTGGAGACGCGGATCGCTTACTACCAGGTGAACTGTACACTCGCGTAAAAATCCTAAATACAGCGATATTGGTCCGAGTCATTAATTGTATGTCAATCTAATGTCAAAATATCGACATGTTTTTATAAATGTGGCGTGACGCTAGTTTCCAATTACGCCGTATGGCAAACGGACTGAGGGCGACACGAGACGGTCATTATGTTTTAATGATAAATGATATG
>JAOSYY010001109.1:26041-38978 GCA_025727935.1 Hebomoia glaucippe
GATGATCTATTGATTTATTTGATGGAGCTAAGTCTGATGCCAGATTTTCTTTTTTTAATTTATCTATATATATATATTTTAGAAATTTTTTCAAGACATATACATAAGTTTTAGCTAATATGAACTTTCGCTTGACGATACAGCAATGCAATCTCAGGACACCTATGAAATTGTACGGAGCAGAAATTCGCCAATCCCTATACATAAACGAACACAGACGCGAGCAACGTTTATTTGTTAAATGCAAAAATAAATTTTAATACTCACCTCAAAATCTGGAAATAAGAGCGCTCTTGCAATACACGAACTGTATATCGTAAACGGGATGCTATTTAGCTTTCAAACGGTATAAATTAACAATATTCAAATATTTTATACACTTGATAGCTCCAGACACGTTAAAGATGCTGGGTCCACGCCCGAATGACGATCTTTCACCTTTTATTCCAGTTTAGCGCATGCGTAAAATGCAATTGATCGATTAGGTACTGCATATACAATATGCGTTTTCGTAGCAACCGATCATTCTAGAACAACGTTATACATACACTAGTATAGTATTATATATAAATGTAGGTACTATACATACTATTTATCTAGGTTAGTACCTATAATCTATATACATACTGTGTTAGTATAGTATACTGAACTGTCAGATTTATAAGAGGTCTTTTTAGTAAGGATTTTTATGCATCGTTTTGGTTTATATTTACGTCGAGTTTATGTTGTATGATTAAATTTTAATTTCATTAAAGATTTTGAGGAAGAACGATTGGCTATATATAGGTTTAAGGTTAAAAAGCCTTGAATAACCCAGTTTTTATGTTACCGGGCGTATGTACCTGTTGATCCAACGATATATTTTCGCGCTATTGTAATATAACTGCATCATTTTTCTATATTCAAACTTGAAAATTTACAAAAGTTCAGGTTATATATTTTTGGTTAGTTCGGCTTTTGTCCTAATCGGCGTGACAGACTGATGTTATAAGTAACTTGGTATTTATGTCATCACTAGCTTTTGCCAGCGGCTTCGTTCGCGTTGTATTCGATTTTTAAACTATTGTTGTGGTTTGGACTTTTAGTAAAGATCCCTAATTTTTTTCTGATATAATGTTAATGCCTATATTTGGAAATAGTATAGTTTACCAACAGTGAAAGAATTTGTCAAATCGGTCAAGTCGTTTCTGTGCCTATTCAATGCAACAAACAAAAAATTACCAAATTTTTTCTCTGTATAATATTAGTGAAGATTAGCATCGTTACTGATTAAATCGTATATGACTCTCATTACCACCATCTTTGTACACGAAATGTAGATTTTAATATAAGGTTTGGCTTTAATTAATAAAACAATTTGTCAATTGGAACCTATTTATTACTGATTCCCGTTTTTATAAAACAGAATGTTCTAACTTATGTAAGTTTTACACAAAGTGTGCATCAGATGCGTATGAAGTAACCTCAATATAAATATATTAACAACAAACGATAATAAATAAAACACTACACACATAACATTGTTCAAACTTATTTGTGCTTTAGACTAGTTAAAACAACGGGGTTAAGTATTAGGGCTGATACAAACCGTATTAGTTATCAGGTCTTAAGGGTGATTCTTTCGCATTAGTTATAAGTGATTATTTATTAGGTTAAAATGTATACTTGATTTCAAAATAGACATTAGTATATTTGAAATTATATAAAACGTTTTAGAGAAAAGTAAAGTAAAAAAAATTGGAATGCTGTAGAATTATGGGAAATCAACTAAATGTTTAATATAAAATTTATAAAGGGGGATATGGCATGATTTTACTAGGATCATAATATAGAGCTCGCTGTATGCATGTGGCAAAATAGATGACAATATTTTTAAATTAAAATTTTAATAGAAAATTCTGTCTAATAAATTGACTAGCAACATCACACACACACACATTTGTATTAATATATGTGTGTGATATCGTTTAAAAATACATGAATAAATATTCACCCCCCCCCCCATTCCCGGAGTCACCCATTTTAAGGTTATCTAACACTACTATATTTTTATTATGCGTGATACGGCGAGCTCTGTCATAATATTCTGACGGTTTTGTTAAGATTGAATTATGGATAAAAATACTATAACTTCTATATAGCCTTAAATTATGTTTAAATATCTATGCATAGGGTAGGCAGGATAGGGTGTCAATAAATTTATTGTTGGATTTTTAATTACTTTTAAGAAAGAAATATTTATTATATTCTCCTAACTTTGTATCGGGGCAATCAAACGTAGATATTCGAAAATTAATCGATTCATATCGATTTAACCATCGGTAAGTTGTGGGGGAAAAAAATTTAGAATTTCACTTTATTGTATTGTTGATTATTAGTTGAATAACATACGATATACAATGGGTTACATGAACATCAACTATATGCAGTTTATATCAGCCTTAAGTACTACGTACGTAGCTAGACTACACGACGCTCTCGTTAATTAGAGGCTGAAAAGAATTTAATGACCAATATTATAGATTTACAAGACAACGGTCATTGTATTTGTCTTTATTACATGTCTCAATGCATATAATATTATAGTATAGAGCCACTGTATCTTTAAAATACAAAATCCTGTGAAGATAAGAAAGTGATAGGATTTTTTGATGGTACCGTGACTCTTCAGTTTTTCAATTAAAATTTTTGATACGAATATAGAGTTTTATGCAAATAATTTCCTACAGAATTGTACATTTATTTTTTATTTTAAATACATTGAAGCCATCGTTTTATAAATAATTGTGGTAATCAAAGGCATGTCGTGTAGTCTGGCTAAGGAATAAACTAATCTTAATATGTGCTGTAGACCTTTAGGACCAGCGCCGACCCACTTAAGGCGAAAAACACGCTTTCGTTCTCGTTCCTCCTTAAAACAAGTCACCTTGTTGTCTATATAGCCTTTATCAGCAGGCCGCTACTGGATTTCCACATACAAAAGATTCACTAGAATTTATTTATAAAGGGTGTAACTTAGCTGATTGGCCATTGTGTGTACAAGTAAGATTACCTCGTCAATACATTAAGAGTAAATGTACATATCATGTAATGAAAATATAATTTATTCTACATAATATCCCGCAAGGCATTTTCAATTAGTAAATAAAAATTATGTTTTGGCGCTCTCGCTCTCAACTTAAGATGCAACTTCGATTACATTCTTTGTCATGTGACATCTTTGTTCTGAAAATAGACACCCAAAAGACATAACATGTATGTAACATTTCAAGTCAAATATTCAACTTTTATAACAATAAGAGATACAATACAAAGAATAAATAGTAAGGCAACGCGCCCAATTAATTATCCGTTTCGGTAAATACTTTAAATCACATTAAAACCACAAAGACTTTGTTCTTTCTCCAATTAATGACTGCATTTCCGTATCCCGAAGCCTAGCATTGTATTTTTCCAAACCAACAGCTTATATCAAAAAGTATCCGAGCATCAGCCGTTATAATCTCAATTTACTGTTGCTTCAATATAAAAAACTCGTAGAAAATTATATTTCTGACTTTGAATTGAGCTCACGTATATATAAGGCTGCATTTTACAGGTCGTTGTATGATTCTAAAACATTGTACGTACTAAATAAAGATATATACATCACAAAACTGAACCTTAATGTTAATTAAACGGCGATTAACCATAGTCGCATTAAATTTCTTCACATCGCACAGATAATGCAAACCAAAAAGTGACAGTGGTCTATGAGATTACTAAATTAGAGATTAAAAAATATAAGTGAAAAGTTAAAACTCTGAATCGAATATGCTGACCTTACATGATAGGTGAAGGTGGGGAACGGGTGGGTGGGAGGTCTACCGCAGTCTAGACAGGTGTTAATACTGTCAGATTCTAAATATGGAACAGCCAATGTTTGATTTACATTAAGTGTGCGATATGTTAAGAGCAGAGAATTAACCTATTACCTTAATGTTTATAAGCATAAGCAAAATGATATTAATTAAAGTCGTGAGTTTGATAATTACGCAGCATACTATACAAAATCGCAGTCAATCATGACGGAATAATTTTGAAACATTTTCAACGTACAACCTTTTACAGGTTGCAAATATATTTCTCAGATTTTACTCAACTATACCAGATGTAAAGTATTTTTTTTCGTAATTGTCAAAATTTCAATGATTAAATTAATAAATATTCCTTGGTGATTATACCTAGTGTACTTAAAGGTTAACGTAACATCTCAATAAACCTACTCAGTCACTGTGCATTTTAAACACCGGTATATTGTAACTAGTCTATATCTACATTAAAAAAAACATTTACCTACTGACATTATAAAAATGTAACTTTGAATTTTTAGAAATATCTGATATTTTGATTTTACATTATCGACCTGTTACATAAGCTCAATGAGTGTTTCCACTAGCGATGCTTTAAAGCCTATTTTAAGATATGAATTACATCGCAAGTTTTAATAAACAACTATCGCAGTGCAGGTTGCCGCGGTTTTTTATTGAAAACTAAATATATCTTGTAATTAAACGATAGTTCAAATTTAGGTCAAAATATTGTAAATACTTTTTTCTTTTCTCAGGCAGTATTTGGATTCCATGTCTAGAGAACTCCGAATCAAGTTAAGTTTTGATATCATGATATAATAGATACAGATTATAAATTAATAATTATGACGTGTCACGTCCCTTAAAACGGTTAAAACTTTTTGTACACCTGTACGAAGGTTTACATTAAATTTAAATTTCTTTGCAATATATTTCTAAAGCTTATAAAATCAAATAACGTAAACAGAAGAATGGATAACAAATCATACGCTAAAATTATTACTCATTCATACAAATCTTTTAAAACAGCTTTACACACGTTAAAACACCCATCGAGCTTTATGATTTTTTTATGTATGAGAGGGATCGTTTATAAGGAAGTTTATTGTTCATTTTTTCAGACACAATTTTTTAATTCTGATATTTTTTGTGTCTATTTAATTGTCACTACCCTGTATTAACATTTTGTGTCTATGTAATGCTTTTTATATTAATTACTTTGAACTGTAACCTTTCGCAATCGCAACGTAATAAGTCAATATATTTTATAAATGTGAAAAAAAAAATGAAATTAGGAAATTATGTAAACTATCATATTATGTGATACAAATTATGAAATTTTCTGATTAAATCACATAAAACTATAAAATTCAACGTAATTTTATAGTTTCACTAGCTGACCCCGCAAACGTCGTTTTGCCACATATTAATAGGGGTTGACTGTTGGGGTGAAAATTGGGGGTTGTATGTATTTTTATATGCTATATCTTAAAAAAAAGGAAAAAAAACAATTTCGTCCAAAAATTAAAAAAAAAATTTAAGGGTGAACTACCCTTATCACTTAGGGGGATGAAAAATAGATGTTGTCCGATTCCCAGGCCTACTGAATAACTATATAAATTTTCATAAGGTTCGGTCGAGCCGCTTCGGAGGAGTTCAAGTTCGAACACCGTGACACGAGAATTTTATATATTAGATTGCGTATTAAACTTCCTTATATATCAGATTCTGTTAGATTATCCAACAATCCTATTAGAAAACTTGCAAATTATCTGTCCTTATTTATATCGCATTGTTTCTTCTGGTCATTTATACCTATAGTTAAGAGCAAGCTTTAGTATCTAGGAATCTATAAAAGTACTGATTTATAATAACTAGTCTAATGAAGGCCGCTACTGAGTGCATAAGACAAGTCTTCTAAGATAATAACAATGATATTTTTTCCCAAGCAAATGATTTGAACGTTGGGTCGTAAAAAACGTTTAAAAAACCCTTTATGAATTATTTTAAAATAAGCTATTGTCAGATTTACTTACTTATCTAGCAAACTGATGTTTGGAGCATTTTCGTCTTATTCATAATCTTTACGTCTACTAATAAGCATCAAAAATATATATCTCAGTTAATCTACATTGAACAACTTGTTTATAATATTAAGAAATTAATCCTTATTAATATCTACTAAAGCCTATAGCTGGCTCTAATTGTACCCATAAGCAAAATTTGAAGTCAAATCTAAACTACTACGTCTAAATTTAAGATGAAACTTTCTTCAAGTGATGAATGTAATTTGGAATTTGTAGCAAATGTCATTAGAAGCTAAAACATATTTCTACACTACCTACATATTAGAAATCTATTAACAATGTCTCATAGATATTTTGATTGGTGTTTAACAGAGTGGGTCACAATATTAAAAATATAGCTGACTCTGCATTTTATTTCCATACCTTGTCAACTAGGTATAATCACTTGAATATTTGTGTTACGTTCGTTTTCAACAGTTTCTTAATTTCGTGAACGAGATATAATAGAACACAGATGCGCTATCTTTCCAGAAATCAGTCCTGAGTGGCGATTTAGTCTCGTATCCCTCATTAAATTTTTAATGCAATATTGCTGTAACAAACTTATATCGGTAATATTTATCGTTTATATCATAATCTGTCAGCTTCGAATAGTCAAAACATTGACAAGAAGCTGAAATATTAAAAATAATCACAAGTTGTATCGTTGTTTTGACAACCATATTACCATTGACTGAGATCACTTTTAAAGCCCATTTACATGTGGAGAGTTTTCGGCTTAACGATACTATAAACTAAATGACCATGTAACCTAAACGATGTCATGTATAGGCGATAATCGCCTGGTCATTGAACACGATCAAACAGGCAAATTTGTGTTCCTTTAATTGAATTTAACTATGTTCTCGCTACAAATCGTACAACAAACCCTCTGCATATAAATGGCGTTCTAAGCTCTCGGTTGCTCTAGGCTCCGTTCTCGACAAATTCTTTAGAAAGGCTTAACCAATAGTAACAACGATTCATCTCACGATCCAGCTGCGATATTTCTTCAAACCGTTTCAATTATTCATCAAAGTTAAAAATACATTTGTATACAGACTGCTCACAAAACACGAGCGAGTATCTCGCGTAAATAACATAGAATTATTTACAACTTAACATTTAAGCGTGAACACTAACAACGAACAAGGCCGTTTAAATGACAGTTCCATTAAGCTAACTGAGCTAAAAATTTGTACTTAGTTAAGTGCGAAGAATCATCTAACATTTAAACGATTCAATTCCTGTCTCGAGTGAAAGTATAGAAATTATTATTAATTCATTATAAAATATTGTTACTGAATCCATTGATTTATGGTATTAAGGACGATTATCCGCGCTTATGTTTTATTTGATATGTTCAAAATACACATCACAATTACATTACATAAGACATTTTTTTTGTTTAATTGATCGATTACAATAATATATAGCTTTGGCTAAACATTTTAAGATTACTACATTTTTGACTAATACGTTACCACAGAAAACAGGGCAACGAATGATAATAAATCTGGACTGAATGAAGTAGGACATCCCTATGAGTGCCTCGTAATATGGTCCAATTAGTCAAAATGGAGATAGAATATTTAGCCAAGGTAACAACTTATGCCTTATACAGAATAACAGTATACAACCACGTGAATTATTATTACACTTAAATAGTGTATTATAGATATATTATGCACGCAATTATCTTACACGTAAAGGGTACGGTTCTTTGTGTAATTCTGTATAGAGATAGCTAGTTGCTATGGACTTAACCAAGCAACGAGTATAAAATGTCCCATTTGCTTATAGAATATAATTTAACGTGAATAAGATCTACACTGAATACGAGTTTCACGATAAATATTTAATAAAATATTTCAGAAATCTACACATCAATAATCACCTAAAATGGCCGATGGTTCTACACCAAAATACAACAGGCGATAGATAAGATTTGTTAACAATTATCGATAATATGTAATTTATTTATCACAAATTAATATGGTGTTTCTGTTTAGAATGTGGATGTGTTTTTAATTTAAATCAATTATAGTTTGTCTGCAGAAAATGTGATTGGGTAGTTTTTGCGGCAAGACGTGATCGAAGTCGCGATCTACACTTTATATGGGAAAAAACGGTTTGAGGTTTTGATACGAAACTCAAACTTAAATCACGCCTTGGAACAAACGAAATTCTCAGGTCCTTTTGAAAAATTTTGACTGTTAAATCAATCAGAATCCTAAATCTGTAAACTTAGTTTAAAAAAGAAGTTGTATCTATCACGTCTCAAAACTGGTTATTCGCACTGTAAATATAAAATACACTTACGGTTCATTGTAAAATTCTCTCCTAAATCTATTATTGTTTAAAAAGGAATTTTACAATAAGTCGAATTCCTTGTCTATGACTATTTAAGAGCACTTTCATTGACTGTCTTCATACAAAGAAATACTTTTAATGAATAAAGAAATCCCTTGTGCCCCTGTAAGGCGGACACAGTTCTGTGTCTTCCCCTCTTCATTTTCCTTTTCATGCAAGTAATCAGCCGTATACCCTTGCACTACTGAAACAATTTTTAATTTGTTTCTTAAGATACAAAGCCAGAACTTTTAACTATAAATGCTGTAATACGATACGATATAATTTACAAAATAAATTACTTAACTGTAATGTAATACAGAACTCTACCGAAAATTAAACTGATTATGTATAACTATTATTGACAAAGCTCTTTTTGAGCTTTTTAAGATTGATACACGTCAATACAGTAGTTAAATAATACATAATTCTTCATAAGACAGGGACACATTGTCGTCGCCTCAATTTCCGCACCAGCACCTTATAAATTTTTCATAAAGCAAAACTACTACTGTTGTATTTATAAATTAATTATTTATGGTTAAATTAGTTTGCCAATATTTTTTTAATAACGACAAATAAAATATTACTTTAATGATGAAATAACATCGTATGTTGTATTTTAGAGACGTTTATTATTTTTGTTCTGAAACGTAAGATTGTGCGACGAGGCAGTTAGTACGCGTAGTTTATTCTATTATAAGCATAGAAGTCGGAATAATATATTAGAAATCGCTAAATACGTATTAATATAATTGATTCTGTTTCACAAGTTTAATATCGTACATCAACCTATGGAAAGAGACAATGGCCTATCGTTGGCTTTGTAGAGTGTTATCTTTGTCGCACACTGCGATGTTTGTGAGGTGGTTAAACTGGTATTAATGAAAATAATACAGGGTGTTTAGAGACTGCTCCCGAAAAGGAGGACAGTTGATAGTACTAATGACACCTTTAATGAAGGGACGGAATAAAATTCGATCCTGACTAAAAAAAATCATACTTTTAACACATTTTATTAGCGTTATTTCGCTCCATCATATTAATTCAGCTGTTTTTGTTATCGTGTTTCATTGCTGGTTCTTTTTTTAATAAAGTAATGTATTTTATAACTATCGTTTCATTTAGCTGTACTTACAAAATGGAGCGTAAATAGTGCTAATAAAAAGTGTTAAAAATGTCATTTTTTAGTCAGAATCGGTTTTTTTCCATCCTTTCATCAAAGGTGTTATTAGTACTATCACCCGTCTTCGTTTTCGGGAGCAGTATCCAAACATCCTGTATATATAGATATAAAATCAGGTGTATTTTGTTAAGTTACACAGGATATAGTAATTGTTTTAACATCTTCCATTGGATACTGGACTGTCTACAATTTGTGCGTCAAAGATAACGCTCGATTAATACAAACTTAGGTGATTATCTTTTTTAAGAAGTGGTTGTGAATATTTCTCGCCGAGCACTGTACGTAACTATTCCAATTTCTATTGTTATAGCAGACCTTATAATTCGTATATTAAAACCTAACTCACATTAGTATTATCATCAATGTGTGATAAAGAAGCGTGGAATTAGACTCACCATTTTTGCATCATCAAATTAAGTTAGATTAAATTGACCAACTTTGAGGTAAGTAGTGTACTTTAATTACTTATTAATAAGTAGATTGTAGTTTTAGGAGCAAAGCTAGAAGACTTTGAATTTTTATAACCAAGAAGAGATCTCAACAAAATATTGTCTAAACCAATGGAAATGTTAGTAACGACGTTTGCCTTTGAATAATAAATATCAAGACATTCATCGCACAGAATGTTAATATATAATAATCATAACAAAAAAAAATATGAAAATAAAAATAATTTATTTATTTTAAAAATACGTTATCTTTGGTGTATTAAGAACGAATGCATCTCAAACTTACATTATACTTAATTATAAACCGTAAGATCTTTATGTAATTTGAAGTTACATATTTTTTATTTTCAAGAAAATAAATAAAAAAGACAAAACGAAATTGGTGTTGGTCAATGAAGGGTAAATATTTTGTTAGTCATGACGAAGGAAACTATTATATTACAATTCACAAAGATCACATTTTGAGAGAGGCAAGATATTGTAATTAAACTACACTGTTGAATACAAAAAGAAGCTACAATACCACCAAAATCGTCATACAAAATAAATTAAATTGCAGAACATGAAAAACGTGCTTTATTAATTATTTAGTATGATTAAAAAAAAATGTGCAAATCATACAGTAAATTCGTCGTGATTAAAATTAAACTATTATAAATAATTTCAGACAAGTAAATTCATAATTGCATTGTTTAAGTTCTTTAAGAAATTATCATCATAATCCTATTGCTATCCCACTAGGTGGGGTCGGTAAAATGTAAAAATCTCTTTAATTTCCATCTATCTTTTGACACCTCACACTTAATATTTCTCACCAAAACTGTCCATACCTTCTGCGCCTAAATTTCTATCAAAACAACCGCTGTTTACTAAATGCATATGGATGATACACAGTACATATGCCAAAATAACATTGTTGTCTGTCTGTCTGTTTGTTGCGGGTAATCTCTGAAACCGCTGGAGCGATTGACGGGACTTTCACTGGCAGATAGCTGACATAATAAGGAG
Organism: Hebomoia glaucippe; assembly: GCA_025727935.1. NCBI lineage: Eukaryota > Metazoa > Arthropoda > Insecta > Lepidoptera > Pieridae > Hebomoia > Hebomoia glaucippe. The sequence continues at coordinate 36,954 of JAOSYY010001109.1, forward strand.
TAACTTAAACTCAGTATATTGATTTATTGTTATTAATATGAATAATTAAAAAATAACAACTCGGCACGGACGAAGTCACGGGCGCAGCTAATTTATACTAGTGCTTCGTTACATGTCACACGTGGTTCTAGAATCTCGAATATTTGTTAGTCACTGGTAACACTTTCAAACCTTCTCTTGTACACTATTTCCTGAACTTGTCAAATCATACATCTATCAAACATTGCTTATCCTCGATTGTTGCTCAGCATCCAGCATGACCATAGGTTGTATGATGATATTTATGAGTTGATAAGATATTTTTAAACAATACATTAATAAGTATTAAATTCTGATGCCTTGTCAAATGATTGGAAAACTTACTTATCATAATACTGTTCATTAGCACAGCCTGAAACTATCAAACTAAGAAAATTGCTTTTGACCTGTCAATGTCAACATTTTTGAAATGTAAGTATTCTAAGTGATTCATTTTTAATTTTTAACATAAACATTAAGCACAGTTTAAACGTTACTCTTTAAAAAAAGAAAATGATAAACATTGAATAGAAAGCCTTACATTACGAAAATCCAAATTAAGTACTGGAAAATTATCATTACTGCAGGAAGCTTTTTAATATCTAAATAATTATCAGTCGGTAATGTTTTAGCCAAAATATGCTGAAAAATCTGTCACTACACGATTATGATATATGTTAGAAGTTACTAATAATTCCAATCGTTAACATTACAAAAACAGTTTCACAGTAATCTAATCGTAAGGTCTATGATGAGCGTAATGGACGAATTACATGAGTATGCAGTTGACCTAGTGTTGGAACGTCGCCTATAAGTCGGCCAGTAGTTCGGAATAATAGTGAGTCGCGTTGAGATAGTCCAATAGGCGTCTTGGCAGAGGCAAGCTGGTGACCAGATCGCGTCGCACGTGCTTCAGTATAACAAACCTGGAAAATACCGACAGAGCTGTGAGCCATCTAAAAAAAAGGCAATTCTTTACAGAATGGCATTCAAATCGAAATTTAACAACTACGGCGGTTCAGGTGTCAAATCGAGTCAAACACTGTGACAGCGAACGGCATGACGCTGATTTTGTTACTTCCCTTATTTAATTATATAATTATAATAACATGGAAAATAAATTGAAAACGCGACTATTTTTATCTATATTTTGTTCCATCTTTCACGATAGATTTTGAATCTCTATATACAGATGTTTAAAATCTGCCGTGGCTCCGATTACGGCCAACTTCTATCGTCAACAGACGCACGAGGCTCACTTGACGATACCCTAACCAAATAATTTAATGATACGCTAATGAGGGCTCCAGCGTAGCGATTGGGTTAAGCTATCATGACGCCAGAGTACCGGGTTCGGGTCCCGGTCGGAACGCAGTTGCATTTTAAAAAAATGTAATTTGTGTGCTGCCTCGGGTACGGGGCTATCTGTGGCTAAAGTTTCAAAAACAGGCATAGATGGAAGTCGTGAAGTACTGTACGCGTGATATTAAAAACCGAATACTCGAAATAAAAATAAAATAAGGCCGGTAGCAAAACGTCACTAAAACTAACAAATGATGTAACATGGCTAAGGCCTTAAGGTTGGCAAAGAATCTTCTAGATTTACTGGTCTTTAGAGGTGTCGATTACTATAGGTAAACTGTATGCCCGATTTCCTCCTTATCGTATAAAAAAATAAGCAAGAGATATTCATTTTTATTCCCCTCCACAAACTGCATTTATAACCTTTCGTTCGTTTCGCGTAAATGGTTTCATTTCCGTGCATTTTTGCAGTGTATGTAATATAAAACAGATATTCTAATTAAGCGCGGTTCGACAGCACCGGAACTGAACTCGTAAATTTCCTGAAAAGCTTGTCAATTTTCATAAACGATTTCCGTTTGTTTCACCTAATCTCCGAAATAGCTAGACCGCTTTAGACGGGATTTAAACTAGCAAATAGATGTTATGGCATAATATAAACATTTACATATAAAAAGCAACTAACCTGCACATATGCTGTAAACT